>LZPO01018086.1:13709-33482 GCA_001675575.1 Neotoma lepida | reverse complement strand
ACCCTGGGAGTTACAAGGTGCATCTTTCCCAGTGGTTTATCTAGATAATTTCCTGCTTGGAGTAGCTACCTGGGATGATCCTGAAGGATAGCTAACCCGCCATCCTCTCCCTAGGTAGTCTATATTAAAAACAAGACTAGGAGGAGATATGGAGGTGAAGTGGAGCACTTAGCTCTGTCTCNCTTTATTGCCTGGATGAGCAAGTGGACACACTTGGGCTGAATAGCCCTGGATGTATTAGACCTTGCCTCATAGTGACATCTAGACACCCTCAACTCAAACTTGGCCCTTTGCATTACAGCATATATTGTGTGTTTCATGGGCCTCCTGTTTCTTGTCTTCTAGTTTAAAAAATTTAAGTCTCTGAAAAGCATAATTTTTATTGTCAGTTTCCTAATTAGTAATTCCACAAGATGAACTATGAAACCCCTGAGGTGTGGGGTGAGGGTTGGGGAAAATAATAGAAGCATCATTTTATGAAACTTCGTTTCCCACAGAAGGTGTTGAGAAGCAGGGGGCATAATGTAATCCACCCCCCTTGTATGGTTCTGTTTTGTTTTGTGTTATTTTATTCTTGAAGGTAGGCTTGTGAATGGCTCTTACTTGGGTCATAGGTTCCCCCCTTCCCATGCATTTTTTGTGGGGCTCATTTTCCCTGTAGCGTTTGCCTAGAGCCCAGCATACTCTCCTCATCAGCTTGTGTGGATGAGTCATCCCCTCGAGGCACAGCAAGAAGAAGCAGGCAGCATGCCCATAGCTTGTTTATTCCTTGTTTTAATTTTCATTATTACGTTTCTCAGGAAATGCATGCCTTAGCTAACAGTTACTGGCAAGGAAAAAAAAAAAAAGAAAGAAAGAAAAGAAAAAAAAGGTATTTGAGTTCTTGCCAACATCTGGGGAAGCTGAATGAGATGCCTAGAGGGGGTTGGCCCATCCTTTGCTTAAAGCTTTCTTTCCTTCTTTTCCTTTTGTTTTTTTCTGTCCTTTAGCCCATGAAGAGCATCATGCTTTTGAAGGTGGACGTGGAAAACACTAATTGCACTCTGTAAAGAATTCTTTATCCTTTGCTGATTGGTTTTGGAAACGGTCTTAACAGGAGGGAGAGTGAAGAGAAGACTTGCCGAAGCCCGATGCTGGTCCATTTAGAGTGGGTTTCTGTCCTTGCAGACTCTGGGCGGTTAGGACTCCAAGTGGCAGGTGGGGTTGGGGGAGAGCCTGTGGGTTTCTGCCATCGTATCACTTGGGTTTTTTTTATTTTAAAGAAAACTTTTTTTTAGCTTTCTAAATTCTCTGTTCTTTGCACTCTTCCCCCTCCCCATAAGATTCCTTATTCAGGGTAATTATTGTTTTCTGCACACCCTTTCATTGAGGCATAAGAATTGGGTTTCCCCTTCAGTAGCTCTACGTACCTTGTTAAGGAACATCTGCATAATCGCCACAGGACTGCCTGGGAAGCCACAGGGCACCAGGAGGAAGCCAAGCCTGGCCAAACCCCCTTTCTGATAAATTGTTGTGACACTTGCCTGCAGACTGGGAGCTGGGCATTGTTTCTTTTGTGTGTGTGTTCCATAGAAACCGTACTCATTGACAGCACACACATCTTAAAACCTTTTTAAAAAGCACTATAAGGAAAAGAAATTGTTGGTTTGCCTAACATGAAAACTTTCTTCACAATTGAGTGCCAGGCTCAAAATCAAACTCTAGGATTTGGGGGCCCACTGTGCAAGTATTTCTAACCAGAATCCCAAGCTGGCCTTTTCAACAGAAGCCCTGTGATTTGTCCAGAGAGGAAACCTGATATTTCTGATTCACAGAGGAGGCCATGTTTATTACTTGTGTGGGATGGAGCTTCTTCCTATGTTCCCGCATGTTTACCCACTTAGAACCTTCCAAATCAATGCTCACACCTTGTGTTAAGTGATCCCTCTTTCCTGGCCCTGTCATGTGTCCTTTCTGAAAATCAGTGGCCTTCCAGTGTGGCCATCATTTGCACAATGTTGCAGGAAGCACTCAGGCATTCACACAGTTGAGCTTGAGTGCATCTTGTTCCTATTAACTGTGTTATTAGATATTGGATTATACTACCAAAGAAATAGTAGTTTCAGTAGAAGAAAACCTTTCAGAGTATTGCAGCTCCTCCCAAATGCTGCTGTTTCCCTCCTGACTTTGCCCCACCTACTGGTGATTTTCCCTGTAAAAGGGCCTCCCTCCTTTTGGCTTGGGCTTAGAGCCATTGGACCAGTGTGGTCCACAAAAGGGCAAATTTTTAATTCCTCTTGCACTATTGGCCATTGGAGAGATGCTGCTCTAAGCCTCCCACATGTATTTATAACTAAAGTCCCCATTAAGATATTTTAAATGGCTCTCAGTAGCATCTGTTTATGAGTTGTGGCCTCCACTTGCATTGCTAAACACTCAGCCAAAATAATTAGCTGTCAGGGTTTAGAAGGTACTTCTCTTTGAACTTAAGTCCCTAGACAGTTTCACTCATCTAGAGTATTGGATATTTCTAGAAAAATCCCAAGGACCTGTTTGTCTAACTGATGTGTACTTCTGAACAGTTTCTAAACTTGTTTTAAAAGTATAACTCAAGGATTTAAGACTTATTCTGGACATGAATTGAAATTCCTTTTTATAAGTATTTTTCTGATAGATTAGCAAAAAGGATATAACTGACTTCCTTATTATAATTGTCATATATATATTTCCATAAGTAAATAAATTTTGAGGAATTTTTATTTTTGAACTTTATTTAAAACATTTGTGATGACATGTTCAATTTTTGCATGTATGTAGCTTTTGAAGTAAAAATAAAATAAAATNAAATAAATAGGAATGTTAGGCTCACGTTAATGCTTTCGAGTTTCTATTTTTTATGAATATGAAACATGACAAGCACACAAAGTAGATTTTCGTCCCAGTGAACTTCTGCAACTGTTTCTCTTTGGAAAACACTAAACATGAGCCGTATTTAGCCTGCCTAATGTTCAGAACCTGTCATCTGGATTACTTTGAGTGGATTTTGTCAAATTTTGCTTTGGAAATGGTTTTAATTGACTATTTAGTCATAATTGACTTTGTGAGAACTTAAGCTGACTTATGCNGTTGAAAGCCTTTCACTGTCTCCTTAAAGAANCCGATGCTCTGGGAGATAGAGCAACATTTGGGGGCATGTGACTTGGAGTCAGAGCAGTTCAGCNTCTTGGCCACTGCGGGGGCAAGTGTCGACTCCAGTAGAGTCTCGGTCCTTTAACCNAGTCCTGCGGGCACAGCCCTGTCTGCTCTGCAGAGAGCCACACAGAAGCCAAGGGGCTTGCTTCCTTATGCAGTAATTCTTCAGTCTGTGAGGCAGAGCCAGGAAATCTGGTTGAAAACAATGTGTTTTCTCCTCCATCCTATCATCCCCTAGATTGCCATATTATAGGCTATTGCTTACATTGGGAAAGATGCACCCGCTGAATCGGGACATGTAGTAGCCAGGAAAGACTTGTCCTTGAAGCATTTCCATGACTTTTGTAAGATTTTTTTAAGATTTGCTCTTTCACCTCAGCTATCTCCNGTTTCTGAATTGACCCAGCAAACCTGCAATGCTGTGATTTAATTCACGGTTCCCATGACAGAACAAACATGAGAAGGAACACAAGACTCCAAGAAACCATAAGGTTAAGTTCTCTAGACCCTCCTTTGCTTTAGCATGTCTACACTGTACATGCAGTCATAAAACTTCACTATTGGAAGGCACTTTAGATGTAATTGCATCCAGTAGNCACAATATACAACATAGTAGCTGAGGCTTGACTGAACTTGTCCCAGTTTGAAGGCTGGAGATCAAGCCATCAGGAGAGCTGAGCACTGAAGTCTGTGAACTGTAATCTACACAGGATTCCACGTAGGGAAGACAGTCGTGTCTGTCAACCCATCTTCCCCAACAAGTCACCCTGATGAGCTTTGAGCCTCTGACCTACTCTGGCTATATTAACAACATATACTCAGACTTCCTCATGTCAACAGCTGTTTATTCTTTCCCACTCACCCCCCTGACTGACTGGCATTAGATTTGGGGTCTAGAGAGCACTGTAGTGTGACAGGAAGTGGATCTCTGCTGTCAGATGCTCCATTCCCCAAGTATCCCAGCTTTCCTCCTCACACAAAACTGACAGCATTCACAATGATCACATGGTGGCGCTGCCTCCCAGCTGACGGCTCTGGACCAGAGGCAGGATGAGTCCTGCTATGTGTGTGGGATTATTTTAAGATCTTGCTGCATGCTTCCATAGGACATTACAAAACTTGCTTTACATACAAATCATATTTAGCGATAGACATTTAATTCTCATANGCCTAATAAAGAACGNATCACAGATAGAATGCACCAGACACGCTTTTAAGGATCTCAGCTCCTTGCCTCTCCTTGGCCTTTTAAGTAGTTATAAAGAGAAAAGATAAACATAGGAATACAGGGAGTGTTTTATCAATATTTGATTAGCATGACTAATGATGACAAATGATTAGGATTCCTTTCTTTTTAGATAATTATGGAATTCCTTTAAGAAGGCAAATCTGCCCTTCCCCTTCCCTNTATTAGGTGAAAGTAGAGGACTGCCTGTATGTGGTTTGTTTCTTAATATTGAGATCAGCTCAACTTACACTTTAGAGTTAGTGGCTCAGGGCTGTGTAAAGCCTGGATAGATATCTCAAGAGCCAGGAAGAGTCACAGAATAAAAGGAAAAAGGGAATGAATAGAAAAATCCCTTGGAAAATGAGCTGCTAGGGCAGAAAGATAGGTTCCCTTTCACCCTTCTCAAGGAAAAAACCTGAACTGATTCCTTAACCATCTAACTAGACTACTGTAGGTTAGCTTTTCTGGGTTTTGTTTGTTTTGTTTTTTATGAAGACTTCTTACATTTCGTTAATCTGCTGAGGCCAGAAGTCATCATCCTTTATGGTGCTGACAGGACTCAAGATTTAAAAGAAAACCCAAAGAACATGGAATTTGAGAGTGGACGGGACCTTCGAGATCATTGAGCAGTGTGTCTGACTGCTTAGCGTGCAGAAGGACCACTGGGGCGCTAGCTTATCAAGCACATTCCCCAGCTGCCCCTGGAGCTTTGGGTATCTGCGTTATAAGCTAGCACATGCAGGTCTTTAGACCTCACTTTGAGAACCACTGATTACATCCAACCTCTGCATATGACAGGTGAGGAACACCCACCCAAGCTCTCCCAGACACCCTGATAGTAGGGTAAACACCAGCACTCTCGAGGAAAACCATTACTACTTAAATAGACTATACTCATAAATAAGAACTTTGTGGCTAGGACCACAGCAGTCATAAGTAGCCCATTTCTGGAAGTTCATAATATAAACCTTTAATACAGAGCCATGGCTTTTCTCTTTTCTAAATAACATTTCAGCCTGTTAAGAGAAGAAAAATTAATGTTCAGAAAAAAGTAGCTACTCCATATGTGCAGTAACTACTTTTCTATAATGTCTTATGGTGTCTGGGGTTCAGCATCATTGAACAAGATTAAATGAATGTTACAGAGCTATAAAAGCGCATGTAAAATACCGCAAAACTGTTCAGAGGACTATCAAAGTAGCCTGGGAATGAGTTTCCACTAAAATTAATTGTCACTTTCTAAACGTAGCTTAGCCAAGCTGTTACTAAACTGAAGGGAGTCTTTAATACATCCAAGTGGTAAAAAGAATCAGACAGGCATTCCCCAGAGCATATAGATGGTAAGCAAAGGTCATCATGAAGTCAATACTTCTTTGTCCACCATTGCTATTGAAATTTATAATCTCATTGTATCTGTGTGTGTCAGATGTGCTTATTAGAATATCCAATAAACTGGCCTTTGGATATTCTATGCTCTGTGTCCTTCGGAATTCATGGGTTTGCAGGAATGTGTGTTACATGTTACTGTTTTGGTTGCTGCTTGAACAACAACAACAACAACAAACAGTTGACTCATTCATTTAGTGAAACACATTTCCAGTTTCAACTTGAACATTAAGGTTGGATTTTTTTTCTTAACATCTGTTTGGAAAGAAGTGTTTTATTTGGGATTTGTTAAACTGGCAACTTTGCGTTACAAAAGTGATCCTGAAANCAGTGCTTCTGAGTTTCGGGTGGGTAATTAATGTATCTATTGTCTTGTTACATGCAAAGAAGCAGTTTTTACTAAAAGTGTAAAAAGGAAGAACAGAGTGTAGTTTTATCACTATACAATGAATGAGAGCTATTGAAGACTTTGAATCCATTAATACATATGTAACATGCTATTCTCAAGCGCAGATGTTTTGGGAGTGAATATTAAATTCCCTTCAAATTTCTCAGACTGTAACCAGGGAGTGGGGCTTTCAACCACTGTATGTGTTTTTAAGCCCTGTTAGTGCTGGTCCTTGGTATNCACTAACCCTAAGTCACCATGACCTTGCATGTCCCCTGGGAGCATCTGTTCCCACTGAATTAGTACACAAGAGAATTTCAGATTTAAACTCGTTGCACACACTTCAGCTGGAGGCATCTAGCAACATTTGTCTCACGTTTAAAAGCTTATCATTTGGCTTGAAAGTGATTCATTCTTTCAAGCCATCTTACCTGTGTAAGCCAAACCAGGTTTGCTTGCCTCATGTTTCAGATGTACTTGCACCCCTCCCCCCTCTTCCACCACCCCATTTTGTACCATCTGTGCCCTGTGCAGTCTGGGACCCCTCCACATCTGGCTCCAAGCTGGTGTAATGCCCTTCCTTTTGATCTGGTCTCATCTAGTGATTTGCTCAGTATTTTTAAGGTCAGACTGAAAACTTTTTCTGTTCTAGTTATTTTGGATTTTATATCTGTGTGTGTTTGATGTTCAGATACATGTGAAAGTTGCTTCTATAAGCCAGTAATTTTTATTCCAGCCTTTTGCAGCGGTAAGGTAAGTTGAGCCTGTGTTCTTCCCACTCAAAAATGTGGTGATTTATATGTTTGGTGCAAATGTTTATTCATACCAGAGTTTTTGCTGTTTTGCATCTGGGCCTCTATTGCTATGAATTTATTATATTCCTTCTTTTTTTCAAGAAAAAAATTTTAGAGCATGCNTAAGAGTCACTGTTTCTCAGGACTTGATTTTGAGATCTTTGCTCATCTAGCGCCACTAATTCTTATTCTGAATTTGGGTTCTTGTCATAAAAAAATACTTTTTCATCTTCTGGGTTTAAAATCTCATGCAGTTGCATGATTTTAATCTTAACTGTGTTTCAAATATATGTGTGGTAGTTGTCATAACCGTGTTTATTCCAGCACAAGGCACAGCACAGCTCTACTGGACGCCTCTAATGTGCATGGAGCTCCTTCACAGTGCCCAGCGTGTAGCAGATTCGATGTGACTCCTTGTTTCTGGTTTATGGAATGAATGCAGTTGCCATAGGACTCATCTTGGCCTCATGGAAAACATTTTGCATATTCAAATTTCTTTTTTTTTAACCTTTTATTCAGGATAGCTTAAGTACATTAAGTCTACTNCTTTTGTTTCTCTTTGGGTGCTACAATGTGTCCATGTGGTTCAGTTGTCCCACCTAAGGAAGCAAAATGAATTGATTCTTCCTTTCTGGTTGCCTGATGCATCCCCTTCAGAGCAAACACCTGAAAACTCTGTGTCTTCCATTCATCTCTACGCCTTCCTGTCTTACTGTAGGAGCAAGCAATTCAAGATTATGAGTGTGATGCCCAATTAATTTTAACACAGCAGATTTAATGAAATCTGTGAGGGGCAGGGCATACCACAGAAGACTTTAGAATGTCATACTGCCTCCTCAGATTGGAGTCCGATTCCCGTGGCTGTGCCTGCTCTGTTGATGNTAGCATTAGCATTTAGCCAGTACTGATGTGCATTTGAAACTTGCTGTCGGTTGTTATGTTAGCACAGGCTCTGCCTTCCCACCTCATGGACAGTGTTTGCGAGGCTAAGACCATGCATGCATGCCTTCTCTTTCTCAGTGATTCTTTCAGTGTGATGATTACTGTTAAGAAAACAAAACAAAACAAAAGAAACTTTTAAGTGCTTTCACTAATGAATGCACTAAAAAATTTCTGGAATCCTACAGGCTGATAGGTCTTTTGTTACAGAAAGAAAAGAAAACAGTAGCTTTTACAAGGCTCAGCAAGTTCAAATATATATCATTGAAATATATTTCTATTTCCCATCATCTGGCTAGGCTATGGTGCTGACTAGCTTATTTCTTGCCAGAGAAAATAAGTTTAAATCATAAGCATATTTAACTAGCAAGCATAAATCATAAGCCTTTCTAACCTAACCGTAAGCATGTTGAACTCTGCACAGTTTGTACAGATGGTGTGGCTGACTCTGTGCCCCTCCCCACGGTGAGGATGTGGACAGGCTCCTGCTCCCCAATTTCCTGTGCAGCTTGGGGAACTGAAACCATTTGTTTTACTGCACATACAGGATTCTATAAAGTTTGGACCCAGAGCAAGGTTTAACATGATCCTCCTTTCATACTGAAGAGTGATGGGGGTGAAGACGGGCTCCCTTTGGAAGCTACATCTCCAAAGTAGCCTAGTTACAAAGGACAAGATGCTGGTGTTTTGAATGTGTCTTCTTAAAAGAATAAAAACAGCATCATAGGGTAAAAAATGCTAACAGAGGTTTATGGGCTTCAAAGAGCAATTTCTAGGAGGCTGACTCCATGGCAGCTTTCAGACACTGCACCCAAAATTCTGCTTGTGTCTCATAAGCCCTGACTGACCCTGTGAGTCAGTGTCTGGGCAAAGTTCAACATGCTTTGGCTATAGTGTGGCTGTGTTCCTGTGCTCATAAATATAGTGTCAATAATAATATTAATATGTATTGAGTGGCACACCATCTAAGCACATAGATGACTCCCATTTTCTGGATGTGGACGTGGAAGCTAAGACAGGTGAAGGAACTTGCCCAAGGTCACACACAATGAGTCCATTGCAGAGCTCAGATTGTCCCCTAAGATTGTCTTGATTGTCCCCTAAGTCACTTGGCTTTAGCTTGTTCTGATGCTAGGCCTTGATAGAAATTGAAGATTCCCAGAGGCAAGGAGTTTGAGATTTGTCGTGGGCCCCTATTTTTTTTTTTAAAGGATCTGTCTGTAGCTTTAAGAAAAAGATGGAAAAATTTCTGGCCTCATCCAAAATATTCACATTACAGATGGGGCAATGACCCAGAGACATGAAGCGTCTTGTCTGCTTAAGGTCACACAAGTAGTTTGTGGAAGGGTCACAACTGGATCCCCAAACCTTCTGCCTGAGAAGCACAGGCCCAGCCTTTGCTGCAGTGCCTCACCCCCCANAACTACACATTTTCTCACCTGCCTTGAGCAGCAGATCCTTGTGAGCAAGTCAGACTTGAAAATAGTTTCCATCCCAGGCCCCCTCCATGCACTTGCTTATTTTCTCAAGGTTTTAACGGGGANTTAAAAACACTTAGATTTGAAGCTTGCTTTTCTGTCTCACTTATTGAGTGCCCAATCTGTAGACACACATGCCTAACACTCTTCTCCAGAGAATGTACAAGAATAACACGTTTGACTGCTGTGGATGGCAGGTGAAAAAGAATTACTGCTGTAGCGTGTAGGCCCTTAAACATATTCACGGCCAACTCTGGATTATCCCAGCACAGATGGATCAGGCAAAACTCACTCTCCCACTGCTTACTGGTGACCTTTAGCTGTTTGTGTTTGTGAACGCTTCTATCAGAGACCAAAAAGAAGAACAGAGATGCTAAGACTTGATTTCTTGACCAGAGTACCAGTGTCCCAATTAAAGTTTTAGCGATTTTTCCACTTAAGGCAATGAGATGATTTTAGGAGACTCTGAATTGAACCCACCTGGGANGCACAACTTGGCCTTGGTCGTGGAAAGCAAACTGGATGTAATGCAGGGAGCTTAATTATTGAGTTCAAATCCTATTAGCTGGTGCCTAGAGCAAGTTACTCAACTGCTCTGAGTCACAGTTTCCTCATCCTTAGGAGGGAGAAGTCAGCTGCTTTGAAACAAATAACCTAGGAAGGGAGCAGCCGGGGACTGCACTGAGTAGAGAATTAGCAGAAGGTGCTTCTCTGGGTTCNGCCCTATGGTGCCGAGAGTGGCTGATGCAGGGAGGCTTGCTCACCTGACACTTGAGGTGCTGACCCAGCTTACCTGGTTAGGATACCATGAAAATCTTTGGTACTCTGGCCAAACCTACTAATGACTGTGCCTTGTCATGCCATCTAGGGAAAAACAAATTGTCCCCTTCATTGGGTTCTGTATACCTGCTTTCTGAGTTGGTTTCCCNGGAGCAAGTTTAAAGCTTAAATGAACTTTCCAATTATTTTTCAACAATATTATTGGCATTTCTTGGAAATATGCAGAGGAAGTTCAGTATATGAAAAGGTTTTCTCAGCTGAACAAATTCGTGGTAAAATGTAAGCCTTGTGTTGTCCACTGTGAATTATAGGCCCCCAAACGTGTAACTGTGAGATAACTTTTGGACAGTCTCAAGAGTTCTTTGTATTATGTGAATGTTATTATTATCACCGTCATTGTGTATGTATGTGTGGATATGCATGCACGTGCGTGTGGAGGTGACAGAACACCTTGGGTGGTTTTCTGGAGACAGGGTCCTTTACTGGGACATGAGGCTGGCCATAAGGCCCGCTGCATCTGCCAGTTGCTGCCTGCCCAACATGTCCTACTACACGTGGCTTTTTGTTGTGTGTCCTGGAGGTCGAACTGAGGTCTGAAAACATGCATGACAAATATTTTATGGACTGAGCCATCTATTTCCAGGCTCCTACAAGCATTTAGTCACTGACAGCTTAAAGGAAAGCTGCTGGGCATTTCTATAGCATATTTCTATATGCTAGATTGACTCATTCCCTCATCAAGTGATTGCTGAGCAGCTGTGGTGTGCTAGGCCCAGGAAACACAAACAGCACACCCTCTCTACTTCATGGAGCTTAGAATTTAGAGAAATATCCTTAAAATAGGGCCACTAGACCTGAAAAGGGCAAGAAATGAAATCAAACATCTTTGAGTTCCCCATATGTGGCCTACAGTACAGACCCATTGAAGTGTTTGAATGTTGTCNTAAGCAAAGTTTACTTTTGTTTTCAATTCAAAATATCCTTAGCTTTCTAAAGCTGAGTGAATTCACTAAGCTCCTTATTATTTTAAAATTCTCTAATAACAGTTTAGACACTGGAGTCAGAAACCACAAAGGCTGTTTGTAATTTGTTGGCACTTCCCAGACCTCTTTAAAAGCCAAGCAAGCCCCTGACTTTTGCTCCCTAATTCACTGGGTCTTTATGTATACACCCGAGGGGTAACAGTCATAAAAAGGCCCATGCACCAGCATGTTAACTGTGGGGTTCTTACACTGTGGAATGTATCAAGATGGCTTACTCTGTAATTTTTAAAAGCCCTGTAACTCCTTATAAACCATATATAGCACCTGAACAAGAAATGTGACACTAAGTCCAGGCTTAAATATCTCAGGGCCACTACCTTATGCATTTTCAGCAAATCAGGAACTCCACTAAGTGCAGGTTAACAAGACCAGAGCATCATAAAGGAGCATCTGCCCCGTGACCCAGCGGGGGACCCCTTCCATATTCATTCCGGAAGCACGGGCTGACACCAGTTCAGCCCTATGGCTCTCCCGCTCTCAGCGGGCTTTTAAGTTTGGTGGGAGGTCACATCCTACCACCCCAAGGCTTTGTGGAGTGGCTTAACGTTTACTAGGCCTTCCTTGCTCTGTAGCCCTGATCACTCTATTTTAACAAAGACAACAAAAGGGAACCTTTGCCAGGGAGGAGCCCACTTAGACCACTTGCGTGGAAAAGGTTTTGAAAGTAAAAGCAGCAGTGTCGGTGTGAAGAGGCGTTGTGCCTCNGTGTGCTCTTCCCTGGGACACCACTGCTGCGCCGCCTTCTGACCTGGGCCTCCAGCCCAGTCCTTCCACTTCAAAGGCTTGGCTCTGAGGGGATCACACATTTTGCTTGATGACAAATTAATCAAACTTGATTTCTTGGATGAGATAGATACTTAAGAACTACAACTCCCCACGGGCCNGAAAGTCAATACGGCCCTTCTGGCTCCGATTAAAGTAACAAAAGGATATCTGAGAGCCATCTTCCTCCCCGCCTAGGCTGAGGGCTGGAGCTGAAAGGCAACAGGGCTTGTAAAGGAGAAGGGCCTTATTAAAACACATTTCAGCTGTGGCCAAGTGCATGGCGAGCCCTCGTGATGACTTTGAGAGATGCCCACCTCGTCTGAAGAGCAGGGTTTCCGCTTCGAGCAACCTAGAGGAAGCAGTATATTAAGCGCCTGAAATGTTTATGGATCGCCCCCTTTTATGTTCCTGCCGTGAAGATGAGTTTAAAAAAAGAAAAGAAATCGGCCTGGGAGATCTGGCAAATGTTAGAGATAGCTCAAGTTTGGATAAGTAAATTTACTTCCATGGGGGTTAAAAAAAGAAACTCCCAGAGTCCAGGGAATTATTTATGTACCTGTGAAGGCAGGCCTGGGACAAGGTGAAGTGGTAAGCCTCAGAATGCAATCACCGCAGCCCACTCACGTGAGGGAGCAGAGGGAGCCTTCTGCTAAATCGGGGAGCACAGGATTTCAACGCAAAACCCTCTGAGCAGCTTTGTCATCCGCCTGTTCTGTGGAGCATCCAAGGACATCTCTTGCCTCCTTCGTGTGATTGCTCTGTGTTCTATATTTAGAAGAATTGCTGCTGCACGGAATATGGTCCCCTGACTGTTCTGGGGGTGCTTTATGCCCTTTCCCAAAAGACCTCAGAAAAGGGGGTTCCTACTTTCATAGCACGTGGCAGTGAAGGTTCCATCCGTGGTCCCTGTAATAAGCAGGTAGAATGCACCAGTCTATATAACAGTGAGTTCCTGTTATATAGGACTGACTTGAGGGCGGCCAAACCATTGCCAGCAGCAGGCACAGGCCCGGACCTGGACTGCAGGGACACACCAGGAATGGTTGTGAACCCTGAAGGAGGCAGTGAGGTCACAAGGACCCAATACTTCTCATTCCTGACATTTATNTTGAGGATCCTTCCCCCAAGTATCTTTCTGCTCCCGATTGCGGTGCCCAAAATGCTTGTGCCATTCCAGAATGCTTAATAACTTAAAGCTGTGTTTTAGATTCAAATAAAGAGCAAAATACACGGAGTTCTGCCCCTCCTCTCCCTGTGAACTCATCTAGCACCATNTTGCCTGGTTCTCTGACATGTGTGTTCTGTGCTGTGGCCATCCAGCCCCGTATTCCTCTGGAGCCCTGGCTTGGATCCCCACCTGTATGCCCCTAAGGAGACCCTGGGGAGAGCCAAGAACCCCCTACAACAAGCCTGTTCTGCTCTCTCAAACGGGGAGCACCCTTCCTTTCTTACAATACAGGGAGCTTGGGTTTTCCTGTGGCCTCCACTACATAATANGTCTGAGTTTGTCAATGTGGTCCTGAGCATATCATTCAGGCCTTGGTCACAGTCCTGCTCATTCACAGCCCTTCACAGAGCTGCTTGGTAGTGGGCAGAGGAACCAGCTTTTCCCCAAGCTCCTCAGAGATCCGCTTTGAGAAACCAACCCAGGTGAGCAGAGCACTGAGGTTTGCTTGAGGATATCAGCTTCTCCCACTCCCTCCAGAACCCTATCTAGTGAGGTCTGTGACCTTGGGTGTGCTGCCTGGCTTCCCAAGCCTCAACTTACCCATCTGTAAGAGAATCAAGGAATGTTGCCATCATGGAAGGTGAGAAGAATTAACTAAACCCCTGAAGGCCTTAAACCAACTATTCTGAGCTGGCCATGCAGGTCTGAGAATCAAAACCTTGGTACCAAAGTTCTCTGGTCACATTCCAGTTTGGTATTAGCTAGTTGACTGGTTATTTTAAACTCATATTCTGAAGCACAGTCCAGATACTAGCCCCCTTTTCCCACAAAAATTCTTTTTTTAAGGACAAAAATAATACATGTTTGTTTTCTCAATTGGAAACAATAACCATGGTTAACACCACATTTACTCCCCCATCTCACCCCATGTTAAAATTAATTCCTAGGTTGTTGTGATATATGTGGTTGAAATTCCAGCATTCAGAATACTGAGGCAGGAGGTTTGAAAGTTCAAGGCCAACCTGGGCTATCTAGGAGATCATGGCTCAAAGATCAGAATAGATTAATAAATTAAATCCAAAGTGATATTTATAGGAAGCAACAAGTCCTGTGAATATGTTAAGGTATGGAAGAGCCAGGGTAAGGGAAAGGCATAAGAAGAAACACTAGAGACAAAAATAAATACATTGAAAGGACTAGGTTGAGGTGGTGATGAGGCCTTGTCCAGGTGAGACTGTAGACAGTTTATTAGCAACACCTGTCTCCTCCCTGCATTTAAGATGTTCTTTACTGGGAAGGTAGCCATTATGTTTCCTGTCGGGGAGTGGGGTGTCTCCCACACACCCAGAAAGCTGCCCGGGCTCCACATGTGGAACAGTAAAGAATCCCTGTGAGTACTGAAGTCATCCAGGACCCTTAGAAGGATGCATTCTTTGTCTTCCCACCAAAATTCAGAAAACTGTTGGTCCTAAAAGCTTCACTGGAGGTTGATGGGTTCAACCTGGGGGAGTCCTGTCTCTATTGTACCATGTCCTGCGGANTGGCCTCTGATTCTTGTGCTGATGTGACAGAGTTGTACGTTAGGAACAGTTGCCAGTGGAAGTTTTTGCTTGTTCTTGAGTCTGTGTCAGATTCCAAGAGTAGACAAATGGGAGTTAATAGCTTTGATTTCTCTCACTCACTCTCTCTCACTCACTCTCTCTCTCTCTCTTTGTTCTGCTAAGTAGGCTGTTGTGTCTCTTTGCTTGTGGGATGCGGGAGGCTCAGTGGCCCTAGGATGTCAATCAAAATGAAAGAACTAAGATTGATGGGTGTCAGGACCAATTCAGTGGGAATGTTCTCAGGTGCCAATGGCATCGATGACTTCTTCAGACTGTGCCCCGACCTGGTTCTAACAAGTCTCCATAGTCCCTTTGTCTGGATAGTTTATTTAGTTTTAAACTTCTTTCGAAATCTCATGCGTTACAGACAAATACACATAATTAGTTCAAAGATTGAACTGTTGGAGAACAGAATGTATTTGTCTGTGACAGTACAGGTTTTTAAAGGCAGATCCTGTGAGAAGTGACAGGTTTCCTATCTCTGATTTTTCTTACTTGCATTGTAAGAAGTTCACAATAGGTGACAAGTGTCTATTTTTAGCTGCTGTGGCAATGCTCAGCTTCATTTTTAGCAGGTAAATAAAGCCCCAAGAACATCAGGTTCTTTGCAAGTCCCCTCTCTTGTGCCTCCCATCAGTGTCTGCATGGATGACCTCAGCAGCATTGTATACAGGGGTCACTAGGGTCTGCCTGGCATTGTACTGGCTCGCATGATTCTAGGAACACCAAAGACAGTGGAGCCCTTGAGACTNATGCTGGAGGTTGACGTTGAACAGTCCTATGATGGCCAAGTGCGNTAGGGAGTGAGCGCTCTTGAGGTCTCAGATGGAGACCCTTCATTCCTTTTCTGCCACCTTATTTCTCCCAGGGCTGTCATGACAGGTTTTTAAGACCCAGCTGAAGTCGGTCCTCTAGAAGACTGCCTGTGTTACAGGATCCCATTGCCCCAGGCACAGGCCCAGCAATGGCTTTCTCAGAGTACCTGCAGCTCCCTGCCAACTGCCTCTGACCTTTGTCTACCCAGGGCTTCCTAATTCTACCTTTGAGTTTTTCAAAGTCAGCTTGTAAAGAGGCTAGAAGCCCAGAGTCCCTTCTTCTGAAGTTTGGGCTAGAGAGGAGGGGACACTTGTTCAAGGTCCCAAACCAGATGAGCTCAGAGCAGCAATTCCTCCCCTGTCTCTTGGCCACTGCCCTTCTCCATACACAACTGTAATTTTACATCTGCCTAAGAAGCACATCTCTGTATGCTGTACTCTTGCTTTTATTTTCAATCTCAATTTATTCCGCGGATGAATTTTTCACTTGATTTTTTTTAATATAAGAATTTCACAAGTCACGAATTGCTAGCTTGTAACATTAGGGGCTAAGAGAAGGGAAGGCTACTGTGAACCCCGTTACCATAACAACACTTTGTTAGAAGTAACCCTCCCCCCCAAAAAGCAACTAAGACTCTAATAAAACAAAACAAAAACAGAGGGGCCAGGCAGTAGAGGCGCACGCCTTTAATCCCAGCACAAGGAGGCAGAGGCAGGTGGATCTCTGTGAGTTCGAGGCCAACCTGGTCTACAGAGCAAGTTCCAAGGACAGCCAGGGCTATAAACAGAGAAACCCTGTCTCAATACCACCACCCTAGAGAGAGAGAGACAGAGAGACAAAAGAGACAGAGAGAGACAGAGAGAGAAGGTTTTGATCTAAGGGTGAAGGGCTCCACTCTGGGTGCTCCTGGGTCATCCTCCTCAGCTTGAAACCCCCGCCTTGGAGTTACTCTATCTAATGCCTAAGGGGACCGTGCTGGATGGACACATCCATTGGACAATGTTTTGCTAACTCCCTCCTCCAGTCCTCCTTGAGTGTAGTTTCGTAGACAGTGTTGGACACTTGTATATATATGTACACACACACATCTTATTTTGAAGGCATGGGCTGGTTCTTGACTCAAATAATGAATATTTTAACCCATAGATAAACTTTCCCTCTGTTTGTGCTTGACAGCAGCACAGGGCACACATTTCCTTGGCTGTAATGTTTAGGGGAATTTGTTCTAGGAAAGAATCAGAAATGTAAAAGAAACACAAGTGTGAGAATGGGGTGGCCAGATGTGTCCTGGCTCACCTCAGCCCCACTCCTTGGAGCAGCAGTCTTGTGAAGAAAAAGGAGGCAGCTATCAGTGAAATCTAGTATAATTTTTTTTTCTGTAGTTGAATTTGGTGTTGACTATTCACCAGCTAGATTTTAAGATATGCTACCTTCTTATAAATGCCGGAGGGAGGCAGAGACTTAGAGCTGGGTGGAGCATGGGAGAAATAGATAGCCAGTACGCTTTGGGCTCAGATTTCAAGCCACCTTCCCCCACCTTCTGCCTCCCACCTTCCTTTCAGGGTACTGGCCCCTCTCTTGCGGGCTTTTGCATGTGTTTGCTGGAGAGGGAAAACACCACCAAGACATCTGCAGTCTCCAGGCTTTGAAGTATCCACAGGAAACTGCAGCAGAGAGCAATCCAGAGTTTCTGTGTTGCTGGTGGATGGGTTGTTTGTTTGGTTTAGTGTTACAGCAGCTGCAAGTGCAGCCGGAACCGTGGCCTGGCACCACCGGAAATTAAAGTGTCTCATTTCTCTCTTCATTTCTCTACCCAAAATAAGGGCCTTTACATGTTTTCGTCGTCGTCGTCGTCGTCGTCGTCGTCGTCGTCTTCTTCTTCTTCTTCTTCTTTCTCCTCCTCCTCCTCCTTCTACTTCTTCTCTGCAATTCAAAGGAAAGAAAAATTGAAGCCCACATGGAGAGAAATGGTCCATTGTCCCTTGTTTATACAGACATGTGGGTTTTTGTATGCTTTTCAAGTAGCATGGATGTTTTGAGCAAACAGCACCCCCCATGCATGATGCAGCCCTGAAGAGCTTACAAAGGGTAGCCTCACATGCTCTTTCTAAAAATATTAGTTTTCACACTTTGTGTGGAGTGTGAGTTGTCCCTCACAGGCTCATGTATTTGCCACTTGGTCTCCAGCCCTGTGGCAAACTCCTTCGGGACAGACCAGGCTGTCATAGCTAACACGTCTCCACAGCCCTATTAGACTGAAAACTCTGAACTTTCAAGTTGTTTCTGTCAGTTATCTCATCACAGTGGAGAGAGTAACTGCTATCTCGGTTTAGCAGGTAAACTGACTGGGAAAAAGTGGGAGGGGCAGTTTCTAGATCCTTGAGCCCAAGGGTGGGAGATCACAGGACTCTTTGNCTCCATAAGGAGAGCTCTCCAAGCCAGGGGACATTTCTTCCAGTTTCCTGGGGGCAAAGTGGCCCTGTACTGAGCCATATCGCCTGCACACACTACTCTCACGCTGTGGAATAAATGTTGTGTTGCCTCAGGGTTGCACAGGACAAAATAGAAGCAAGGAATTACACAATGATTAAAATACAATAATAACTTAGTCTTGCTATGACCTATGACTATTAACCTGCTTAATCTTCATAGGAACCTTCATTATCCAGAAAGATGAAATGTAGGCATCTTGACCCCACCCCGCCCCACCCCTTCTTATCCAATCTGGTTCCTTATGAAGCACCAACTAATGTCAGACCCTCTTTCTGTGCTATCTCACCAAATTGTTGTTACAATTTTCTGGTGAGGAAATGGGCTTGGCATGATTCAGTGACCCGTGAAAAGCCATCACATTTAGGAAGTGTTGGAGCCACAGTCTGTAACAGGCTGCCTGTCTCTCAAGTTTGGATCTTTCTGTTCCAACCATGCCAAAACAGGCCATTTCTACCTCAGTGTATAAAACTGCCTTATGTACAAAATTGCAATAGAGCCCATGGGGGGTTGGCTTGATGGTGCTTAGTTGGGGAGGCCTTGGGAAAGAGGCCCTGCTGGTGTTTGCAGTCTGCCTCTAAGGAGCCAAGGGGTCCTTTCTGACTTCTCACTGAAGTATCTTCAGCTCTTGTCAGATGAGGAAGTTGAATACTAGGAAGGCCTGGGTAATACATGTTACCCAGGGGTGACAACATGATCTGAATAGAGCTTGCCTTGGGGTGCAGCATCTAGATAGTGATGGGCCAAGGATGGCACTGCGGCACATTGTGGGAAGAACAGGGGTTCCCACTTGTCATTTGGGGTCCATCCCCCCTGTTCCCACAGCACCTTTAGCCCTGCTCTTTTCCTTCCCTGTCTCTTGTTTAGCAGCTTAGAGAAACTACCACCCACTGTCCTCCCAGGGAGTTAGGAAGATTAATTGGATGATCTAGAATAGTTCTTTGAGCCNCATGAAGGAAAGGTGCCATCTAGAAGAACAAAGGAAAATAACAATAATAATTATAATATTTAAAAGTATTTATGAAAATCTCTGTGGGGGCAATTAAGAGGAGACNGGCTTAAACTTGTGGAAAACTCACAAGTTGAAGAGACAGCCATATCCCCTTGCACTGGCTGCCTGGTGGGGTGAAAGTGATGAGATTCACCGGAAGGAAGTACAGGTGCTGCAGGTGTGGGGCCCCAGGAGCTGCAAGCTGAAGCCACTCTTTGACCTGTACCAAAATAACCTGTGGGCCTGGATTAGGCCTGCATGGGGATAGCACCTGTCATTACCTGGGTGTGACCTTGCCACCAGACATTAGTGCAGCAATTTCCAGAGACTGCAAAGAGCCCTTACCTTCAGAGCCTCTGTCTGTGAATGACAATCAGTCACTGCCTAGTCACCCCAGGGACAGACAGTTCCTGCTGCTTCATTGGGGTACCTCGAAGGACCCCCATCATCTGTTCTGCATAGAGGCCTGTGTTTGGCATCTGAAGGGGTTGGATGCTACTGAGATATTGGGGGAAGGGGATCTCCTAGCTGAGGTCTCTGACTCTTACCGTCTGGTCTACTGCCATCTCCTACCTAGAGGCCTTGGTTAGCTAAGCAAGATGTTCTCTCCACAAGCTTTTNACCTTCCAGACAAGCTTTCTTGCTCTCATGGCCCAGCCACACTTGGCCTCTGCAGCTCTGTGTGCATTCACAGTGTTGTTTCCACCCTCCCTCCCTCCGTCCCTCCCTCCTTCC
>LZPO01018086.1:0-13533 GCA_001675575.1 Neotoma lepida | reverse complement strand
CCAGCCTAGCCAGTTCAGACCCAATCTCATGGGTGAATGAATCATTAGGAACATTCCTATGTCTTACAACTTGGTTTTCTGCTCACACACACCCCCGACCAGTCCCTGTCCACCAAATGTGCCAGGAGCCCACAACAGGGCTGCTCCAAATAGCAGAGAAGTTGCCAGGCATCTGCTGAGAATTCAGGGCTGGATCCTAAGGGCCTGGCGGGCCTCAGAATCTGGTTTCAGACAGGCTCTGTGTGATACTGATGTTGATCTCTGAGCCGCATATCAATTGCCATATCCTAGGCTACCTTTGGAATTAGCTATATTCTGGTCACCCCAAGTAAGGTCTCTTCTATCCCCATTCCTCTTCAGGAAATGTGACTGCCTTAACTTCTACTCCTATAGACGCCTTCTTACCCCATGTGACTATTTCGTACTCAAATGCTCAGAACTAATAGAGAAGCAGTGTGTAGAAGCAGTAGACTGTCTCAGAGGGTATAATACAGGATCTGAGTGGAGACCACAACATGAGAATTACATTTCCAGTGCTTGGGCCATTGTTTGTTTTGATATATTGTATCTCCCTAAGAGACTCTGTGTGTATGAGTATGTATGCACACAGCAGGAATAGGGAGGACAGAGGTTAACATCAAGTGGCTTTCTTAATCATTTCCTACCCTTTTTTGGAGACAAGGTCTCCCATTAAACTTATAACTCACTGGTTCAGCAAGACTGGCTGACCAAAAGCTCCAAGGACCCTCCAGGCTCTACCTCACCAGCACTGCCGCTACAAGCACATAATAGTACACCTTGCTTTTGATATGGGTACTGGGGACTCAAGTCCCCATACTTGGATGACAGACATCTTACCAGCTAAACTATCTCCCAAACCCATACCTTGATAGGATATTTTATTTATTTATTTATTTGTTTGTTTATTTAAAACAGGGTCTCTCTACATAGCCCTGGCTATTTTGAAATTCACTGTGTAAACCAGCCTGGCCCCGACCTTGCAGAGATCTCCTTCCTAAGTGCTGGATTAAAGATGTGTGCCTGGCTTGATAGGATTTTTATTTTTTATTTAGTTATTTAGTATTTTGGTGTGTGTGTGGTTTTTCAAGACAGGGTTTCTTTGTATAACAGTCCTGGCTGTCCTGGCACTCACTTTGTAGACCAGGCTCGCCTTGCACTCACAGAGATCTGCCTGCCTCTGCCTTTCAAGTGCTGGGATCACAGGCACCACGCCCGGCTGTAGATAGGATATTTTAAAGAGAGACTGTTGCTGCTTTTGCAGAATCCTGGAGTCTAATCCCCAGCAGCCTCGTTGGGTGGCTCACAACTGCCTGGAACTCCAGTTTCAGGANATCTGACATCTTCTGGTCCCCAAGGGCGTGCACACACATCCAGAGATGCACNTGCATATACATAAATAAAAAGTAAGTAAAACTTTTTTGAAAAAGGAAACATTAGTGATATGAAATTTGGTATTGAATCTTCTCACACATTTCCCCCACCTCTCATCCTCAAGAGTTTACACAGCTATACTTCACTGCTGAGGATACTGGGACCTAAAGNTAATGTCAGACTAACTTATACCCAAGAAGCCAGCCTCCTCCCCTAGCCCACTCGATTCTGCAGCTGACACTGGACCACTCCTTCACAAGTGAGAAAAATCATTTCTATGTATGAACTCTGATGGCATAATTAAAACCTTCCCATCCACCACTGAGCACATGCTTGCCTCTTAATGAAACCTCAAGGGTGGCATTCAAGCTGAGCCCTGACATCTGACATCTGTGTGATGGAGTGGCATGCTGTGGGAGGGAAGTTCCTTTGTGATCTCTTCTGTGGGCTCTTGTGATTCTCTTACTGACACACCCTGCTTGGCAGATAAGTGTTTGTGAGTTCAAAGTGCCTAGATCCACATCCTGGTCCTATATTGTGATTTCACCCTTGTTTTGTAACCTTGGGGAACCTCAACTTACCAACATGTAGAATGGGTATATCACAGTGATACACCTAGCCCATGGTAAGCTTTGTGTAATCCTCCTCTGTACATGAGAGCCTTGTAAAGCTGTCATAAATCCCTATAGCAATGTGTGCAACAGGGCACCTATCGAAGAGAGTATGCCAGCCCTTGCCCTGGAGGACTTGGTACCTGACTCTACTATGTGTTATGAAAATTTGTTTTGTATGGGTTGTTTTGTTTTTGGTTTTGTTTCTATTTTTAATTTTGTATCACATTTATTTAGTGTGTGTGTGTGTGTGTGTGTGTGTGTGTGTGTGTGTGTTGTGCAGGTACATGCTACAGTGCTTGTGTGGAGGTCAGAGAAGAACTTGAGAGAGTTGGTTTTCTCCTGCTGTGTGGGTCCTGGGAATCAAACCCAGGCCATCAGGCTTGGCAGCAATTGGTTCTACCCACTGAGTCATCTCACCAGCCCAGCCTTGAGGTAGGGCTTTTGTTTTTGTTTTGTCCTGTGAGACAGGAATGTTCTGTGTATCCTAGGCTGTCTTTGATTTCATAGTCCTCCTGCCTCAGCCTCCTGAGTGCTAGGATTATGGTCACACCCAGCTTCTAGGGTTTTAGTCTTTTAACTGATGTTAAATACCAAGGAGTAAGCAAATTGTTCACGCTGTCCCAGATGGTGCATGGTGATGCCCTAGTGGGGTCCTGATGTGCCCACACTGGAGCGAGTGGCAGCCCAGCCCAGTGTGCTGGGGAGATTCCATGTTGACAGTACCTGACTGCACTGGCCTGGGGGTCTTGGGTACTTAATAGATCAAACATCTTTGCCCTTCCTCTGTACTTAGCTCTTAAGTAATGTGTTTCTGCTTGAGATCTGTGCTGTCCCCCAGAGCACCTAACCTCCTTGGGATCCAGCAGGCCCCCGACAGTGTGACTCATGGATTCCAACCCCCACCCCACAGCTCCCCACAGCCACGCCACTGCACCAGGGAGTTTTCTAGCTACAGGTTGGTGAAGGTTTCCAGGGCAGGATGTTTACAACCCCTAGAGGAATGGGCAAAGAACCAAGCAGCCCTGCTTGGCAACCCTTGGCTGTTCTCTGCAGCCCAAGGCACCCTGCCAAGCCAGCTCGGGAAGGGAAAACATGGCAAGGGCTGATGTGCCTCCATTTTACATGGGACATAATACAGGTTTGCAGGGTGATTTATTTTTCTAAACAAGAAAATACAATGGACCCCATCCATTACCCACTTGCTGCTGATAAGCTCTGCTGTCTGGCCCAGGATGATCCAAGGTAATCAGCAGACACACGAAGAGGCAGGGAACACACACACTCACGGCTTCACAACACCGTGATGATGGAAAGTAACTCACGGGGCCAGAAGATTCAAAACTCAGGGAAGATATTACTACCCATACAACTGTCCAAAGGACATTCAGACAGGGAAGGTTTTCATTTTAGGAAATTGACTGGAAAACAAACCTCATAGGAAGTGACTATCCATACCCAGGGGTTGGTTTATTATAATTATTATTTTATTTTAATTATTATTTTATTTTGTATATGGGTGTGTTCAAGTGTGCTTAGAGACCAAAGGCCAACCAGGAACTCGCTACTTTATTTTTGGAGGCAGGGTCTCTCAGTGGGACCTGGAGCTCATTGATTTGGTGAGACTGGCTGACCATCGATTCCCAGTGATCCTCCTGCCTCTGCTTCCCCAGTGCTAGCGTTGTAAGCACCACCACACCTAGCCTTTTAAGTGGCTTCTGTCCCTCATGTTTGTGAGGCAAGCACTTTACTAACTGAGGTGTAAGTTTTACAAAATGTATCCCTTTCAACTGTCCTTACTAAAAGCATGTGGAGCAGACAGAGAGGAAATAAGCTCTGTACCTGTCCCCGTGAACGTCCCTGTAGGCATGTATAAGTCTGGGAAACCCAGGGTGCCCCGGAAACCAGTGCTCACTTTTCCTTTTTCACCTGGGAAACTGTCTGAGTGCTTAGAATTACAGTTAACCAGGAAATCGAAGCGGTTCTGTTTTGATTCTAAGTGTGCTTGATAGAGTAGCAAAAATCTATCCTTTCTTGTTTCTAGGNGGAGAATAAATGTTACTAATTTCCCAGTTGGTTAGTGATACCATGTATGTTCAAATGGATATTAATTTTTAAACAGCAGTGCAAATAGCTTATTTTAGAGCCAACATTATAACTCAGGTATTGATGTTACTAAATACAAATTCTTTTTAAAAATGTTCCAGGCTGGGGATAGAGTTCAGTGGTAAAGCTGGTGCCTAGCATGTATGAGA
This sequence comes from Neotoma lepida, assembly GCA_001675575.1. Classification (NCBI taxonomy): domain Eukaryota; kingdom Metazoa; phylum Chordata; class Mammalia; order Rodentia; family Cricetidae; genus Neotoma; species Neotoma lepida. Next base: position 9,275 of record LZPO01018086.1, on the reverse strand, counting down.
GCCCAGATTCTATCCTTAACATATTGCAGAACACATAAACGGAAATTGTCCTTCCATCCTAAGGTGTTTGGGGAGCTGTGGACCAAATGAGTACATTCAAATGGAGGAGAGCTGCAGCGAGCACTGGCCATCTGACCCTTGTCCATGTCATCTAGGAGAGTCTGTGTGTTAAAAGAAGAAAAAAAAAGTGAAAGTATTTTTGGACTCTATCAAATGGTTTTTTGGCTATGAAAACGTAAGCATTACTGATGACAATTTTCATGGCTGCGGCCCTTCTCCAAATATTTCTTCCATCTTGAGGTTTATATTTAAGAGTGACTTCCGAAGGAGCAGTTCTCAGCTCTGACACAGCAGAATAGTCTACGGTGGGAGCTGCTGGGGCTCAGGTTGGGATGTTCTCATTTGAGTGACCTAAGACAAACTGGCTAACCTCTCAGGTAGGCTATCATTCTTTAGTAAAATGTAAAAGATGTCACTGGTTTAGATGAGGTTTATATGAAGCTGTACAGATGAAATGCTAAGTCTGGTAGGTAGCAGAAGAGATTTTGTGAGAACTGTTACATTCCCCACTTCCCACCAGCCCCTGCCAACCCAAAGAAACAAACAGCAAAACCAAAATACACGTCAACGTTAAAAACCAGGATGGGGAAGTTAAAAAAACAAAACAAAACAAAACAGCAACAACAAAAAAACTTCCTTCAGCAACCCCCAGCCTGTGTTGAGTATTAATAACAGAAAGTCTTTAAAAATTCTCTCATCCTTTGCATACATGTTGAGTGTCTATCATCGCTAAGGCACCAGCAGCAATTTCCTTCATTCCCAAGCTGGCAACACCTTGCTTTGCAAGCAGTCACATTGAGTTTTAAAGGTCTTTCCAGCCAGAAAAAAAAAATCTAGAAAAAAAAATCTAAAGGAAACATGACTAAAACCAATAGGACATAAAATTGAACCCCAGGGTCTCCATCTAGAGAATTCTAAAACGTAGTTCTAAAATTCTGCTGTTCTCTTCGAAGGGGTTCCTAAAATTCTTCAGGCTTAATTCCACCATTCCCTACTTGCAATATCATGTTGAGGATTATTCTAAATGATTCTGAGACTTTCCACAACTATGCCTATTTCAAGTCTGTTCTCGGAAGATGGGACTCCACAGAAGGCGGTTCACATGATTTTTAGTCCGAATCTATAAATAATTGGTGTATCCATTTTAGCCCCCAAAACTCCCATCTGGTTCTCTGTTCACACAAGACACTAGGCCGAAAGCTTGGAAGGATAGTAAATCCTGAGCAACAGGAACATCGTGGGGTAATTGTGATCATAGTAGACGCTGCCGGCTTCTGGCTTCCTGAGGGCTTCAACTTGGCTTTCCCACGGTGGTTTGTACCTATGGGCAGGCACGAGAGGGAGAGCAAACATCCCTTCTCGATGGATGTCTATTAAGTCTTACCTGTCCGGTTTCTCTCTGTGTTTCTAGGCATTAAAACTCCGATAGCTCAGACCCTGGTAGATCTGACCTTCTTCCCACTGAACTGGAGACTTTATAATTTCTGTCTGCTAGAGAGGCAGAAGCACACAGCTTGTTTGGGGATCCCAGATGGAGTCTGCAGGATGGATATTAGAAAAATCAGCTCTTTGGGGTGGCAAACAGAGAAATTGAAATCAGAGCAGCAATGCAACCCCATCCATGTTGGGAGGTGGGGTGGGGGTAAGGCAACCCATAATGTTAGTTCTGCATTTGTAAACAGTCACTTTGAGGACTCCATCTGCACTTGAAGAATTCCTAATGGGTACAGTCAGTTCAGACAGCGCTGTGCTGTGTTGGGAGTCTCTGATCCCATTCTTCTTGTTAAAGGGGGTTGGGGGTAAATAACAGACACACAAACGTATACTCAGCAAAAGATGGTGGGAATATGGGCACCNGGCACGCCCCTGCGGATGTAGGGGGTGACAGTGGAAGAGAGAACATTCTCAGTGCGGGGACGGCAGCAGGATCAGCCTCCCAAAAAGGAGGGGAAAGGTCAGCAAAGGTAAGTCTCTAAGCAAATCAGAGTTGGGATGGGGAGTGTGGGAGAGGTGGGGCTAAAATGGGAACTAGACAAAGGTAACAGCAGCAAGCAAACAAAACCCACCATGGTTTATTGGGCATGTTTAATTTGAAATTGTGATCCCTACAATTACTGAAAGTGGAGCACTTAAAAAAAGAAAACACTTCTATTGTGACAGGGCAGGAAGAGCTAGAGAAATATTTGACATTTGGATGCCTTTTTATAAACTGCCTTTGTTCTGTGCTTCTTTTGCATTTAGTTAAATGCATATTAATTTTTTTTTCCTTCATAATGAATCACCGTTGTATTCTGGGTCTTCTCTGCAGAGAGGAAAGGACCAGAGGCTGCAGTCCTTGCTTTCCTTGGTGGCTCGGAGTTTTAAGCTTGATCCTCATAGGAGTGGCGAGGTGTTAAAGGGGCTGACCTGAAAAGAGATAGCATGGGCAAGAAAGCCTTNTTGGCTTTGGGAATTGGAAGCTGGTCCCTTGCTCTGCTCTGGCTTGGGACACTTTGCCACCCCACAGGATGAGGAATGACTTTAGTAGAACCTTTGCTAATACCACAGCTTCCCAGATCAATTCCGTTTCTCCAGAGCCCCCTAGGCAGACCTACAATTGGAAGTCTCTCTTTCTCCCTGTGTGTTCCCGAGAATGACTGGCTGGTGGCGTAGCCACAGAACTGGCAAGTTCGGGTGAAGGAATTAAATTCAGGCCCCTTCACAATTTGACTTGTGGGTGGAGGAGGGAGAGGAAATAAGCCTTAAAGCCTCCCAAAATTGGCAGGCAGACTTCCGGAAGGAGGCTTCTCCAAGGAGGCTTGTCTTAGAATTAAGCTGGGAGTGAAATACATGTATAAATGATGGGGCTGCAAAGTGGGCTGGCCTTGTGTCATGCCGCTACAGGACCAGGGAGTTCTGTGGGTTGGTTTTTCTTTCTTTTTTCCTAAGACGAGAAAGGAGAAATGTTGTGTAATGTGAATTCAGAGCCAAGCATTCCAGGCCGAAAACCACTGACTTATGGCAGATTTTTTCCCTCTGATATTCTTCCCAAGTACATCATGGAATTCACAAAGAAGGCTGCTTCTAAATGTCGGCGCGTGCAGTGGTACTTTGTGAGCGAGGACATAAATGCCTCTGAAGAGATTCTCTAGCTGTCTTTAAGGTTGGTGTGGCTGCTCCATCCTTTCTGTGGAGTTTGGCCTTTGGCCTGCCACACTGCAAAAGCTTTCTTGCTTATAGATTGCCATTTTGACATGTGTATCTGGTGTGATTAATTAAAGATGGTTTTTAAACCCATAGATTTCTTCAAAACACAGAAATGAGACAGCCCCGAGTTTTGCCTTCCATAAATTGTAGTCATAAACCACCATAAGATGGCAGTGTAGCATAAATTTTGGGAAGAGGCAGCTCTCTGGTATAAGGACTGTGGGTGTGAACAGTGTGCACCCCAGCTTGGCAGGTGGGCATGGGACTTGTTCCCGCAGAGGTCTGTTCACGAGGACACACGTTAAGAACTCACACCATGCTTGCAATGAGCTTGAACTGGTAAGGCACTAGCCAACATGGATGGCCCTTTTAGAATTTCAGAGGAAATGAATTGGAATATAAAAATACAAGAAAAAGAGAAACCAGACCACAAGTGCCAAATTGGAAAGGGCTTTTTTTTTTTTCACTCTGTGTTCTATCTGAGATATGTAATAACCAGGGGCAAAGGGAAAGTCTGTCGTGTGTCCCCTTCTCCTATTCTGCCTCATGTCCTGTCCTTATAGGACGTGCGGTAAATACTCTTAACAATATCATCATGCCCACAGTGCCCGGCTGTGGAGTCTGAATGTTGGCGCCAGCACATTTGTCCCCTCGTTTGTCACAGCTATCGCCTTTCACAGATAGATATCGAAGAATAAAAGGTATTCTGGGATGTGAGGCAGCAGGCATCTTTTTTTTTTTCAATCTTTCCTTCTTCTCATATTCCAAGAAGGGCTGGGTCACAGCTGCCTCTGTCAGTGTGGTCTTGGGTTAGTGGCAATTCCTTGGAGATTAAAGAGGAAAAGGGGAAGAAAAATCTCATCCCAGGCCCTTTGTCTGGGCTCCTTAGCTTCAGATACAGTTGAATATAGCAGCCTTGCCAACATGTTCTCTGGCTTTGTAGAAAAGCTTAAAAAAAAAAAAAATCACAGTTTCTTGGAGATCTTTGGCCATTGTGACGGCAAGTGAGTACTCTCAGGCTTGGCAGAGGCCCAAGATGCAAGCTTTGCTCTGCTTAGCAAGCAGGTATCCAGGCCTGCTCAGTCCCCTGTGCTCTGAGGAGCGGGGCAGGATGCCACTGGAGCATCCACGAGGCAGGCATCCGAACGCTCAGTGCACCCCAAACACATGACTGCACTTGCTGCAAGGCCTTTGTGAGGCCTGGCATTGTATGGTAGCAGGCGGCTTTTAGTAGAATTATCTCCTCTCTGCTAAAACAGAGGCAGTGTCAAGAATGGCAAAGATTGCTCGAAACCCATGGGCAAACGTGTCCAAGGTTGGTGAGATGGTTCAGCAGGTAAAACCAATTACTGTGCAATCCTGACTACATAAGTTTGAGCCTCAGAACCCACTGTGGAGAGAGTTGACTTCTCAAGGGGGTCCTCTGACCTCCATGAGTGCCCTGTCACATGTGCATACAGTGCTCCCACAGTGACACACACACCAAATAATAAGTTACATATATATATTTATATATATATACATATATATGTACATTTTAAAAATCTGAGATGTGATAGTCTATGAAGGCAAACATGGGAGTCTGGTGTCAGGGGCCCATAGAGCCTGACTTGTAACAGACACCAAAACTGGTGGCTTCTCCCTAGGAGCATGGGAGAACAGACTTATACAGCCACTTGCCCAAGTACATGAAAACCAGAAATGACCATTTTGATTGTAGGTGTAGACGAGAGGACAATGCCAGAGTCTCGTGCGCTCTCTGGGATCAGCATGCCCGGAAGACAGCTGTTCCTTAACCTGTCAGGACCACTGTGGCAGGTCTGTGTGGGGCCAGGGAACAGAAATGACTTGCTTCTTAATAAACTCATGCCCCTAGCTCTCTGTAGGCAAAAATCTGCTGTTGGACTACACATGCTTCCTTCCCTCAACTCCTTGCTTCTTGGAAGACATGGAACTATCTTGATTGTCTCCATAAATGCTACTTTAAAACTCTCTCCTTCTCCCCAATGGGTAGCAGCTTTTTGTTTAAGTGAAGATAATTATGCTTTAGCTCATTAATATGTGAAAGTTCATATCTAAGGCTCGTAAGCCCTTGGTGCTAGATTTTAAGATTTGGTAGCATTGGGGGATGGGATTTCTATGAATCTATAATACATTTGCCATGTTTGTATGCTGTGTAGCTGTCGTAATATTGCTTCTGCAGTGAAACCTGTAACTTGTTAGGTTAGGTGACCCAGGAGCCTTGCTCTCCAGAAAGAACACCATGTCAACTCCAGTCTTTTTTTTTTTTTTTTTTTTTGCTTTTTTTGCTTTTTTGAGACAGGATTTCTCTGTGTAACAGTCTTAAATGTCCTGAAACCCACTTTGTACACCAGGCTGGCCTCGAACTCACTGAGATCCACCTGCCTCTGCCTCCTGAGTGCTGGGATTAAAGGTGTTCACCACCACCACCCAGCCTAGGCTGTGAGTTTTACCCATGTAAAAAGGTAGACCTAACCACGTGCGCCCNAAATCCAAGCACTGTGTGGGGTAAAGATTAGAGGATGGCTGGGGCTTGCTGGCTGACAGTCTAGCTCCAGGTTCAGTGAGAGACCCTGTCTCAAGGGAATAAGATGGAGGGTGATAGAGCAGGCCACCTAACAGTCTTCTGTGGCCTTTGCACATGAATAAATATGTACACCTGCACAGACACATGCCCTTGCACAATAATAATGGGGCATTGTGCCCTAGATAGCCTGAGAGTTTCATAATTATGATTAAGGTAAGGTGGATGTCTATTTAAAGTGAACGTGCATGTTTACATTTTAGAGAAAATTTGATATAGATGTTATACTCACAACCAATGGATTGTTTTTTAAAAAACAAAAAGACTTTCCAAGATAGGACATTGAAATTGCCTGTAATCACAGCCCCTTGCATGTCCATTGCTTTCAATGTTTTCTTTCTCATTAATGGAAAAACCCTCACCTCTAAACCAGGATTTCCAACCCCTAGGTTCTGTGTAAGCAGCCAAAGTGATCACGTGATTGGAATAGGTAGGGGTTTGAAAACAGGGAACGGGAAGGACCAGGGCACAGGAAAATGCCTGTACCATCCAGAGGAGACGCAGATTGCTGCTAAGTGGGCAAGTTCCCTGGGCACACTACTCACCAAGAAATATTAGAGAGAAGATTGAATGTGCTGTTTGCAAAGTCAGTGTTGATAAACTTCTGTGCAAAGAATGTCACTTATATCCTCTCATTAGTCACTCAAAACCTGGTATGGTTCTAATATGTAGATTATGAAAACAAATCCACACATGTTACCTTACACTCCTCACTGACTGCCAGTGCAGTTTTCCTCTGGTCTCTAAAAAGTTCTGTCATTTCTATTTTTGCACTGATGCCACACCTACTACTGACATCCATGGTCCAGTTTTCAGCTGTGTACTGGATGTGGTAAAGCTACCCCCTTCCTTTCAATCTTGACCCCACACTGTTCTTGTCTTCTGGCTCTTTACCTGTTGACAGTGGCAGACTCAGGATGATTTCATGGTTCCCAGTTGTCTTCACCCTGCTTTCATCTGCCACATCTCCATAGAGTTCTAACTAGTGATGCCTCTGTTTGCTCTCCCCTCTCTGGGTTCACTTTTAGTCTGACCCACCAGAAACAAACTGAGCCTCTAACTAACAAATCCTAGTGGGCTCTTTCTCACTCTTGAATTAATTTGCATCATTTAACATGCACTGTCCCCACACCTCACACCCATGACCATTCAGCCAAGTCTCTGGGCACCCTCCTTCATCTCCAACATTCTGTGGACCACACTCCATTTTCCTCTGCTGGGTTCTGCCCTCAGCTTGCTTTTTCTTTATAGCCCACTTCTGTGATGTCTCTCAAATCTAAAGAGTGTCTCCATCTACAAAGGTAGACATTCTGATGTCTCTTCTTCCTGGAGACAAGCCCTAAGATCCCGTTTGGATATTTTGTAGGCTCCTAAAGCTCAACTCTCTGAATCAGATCCCTGAACACCTCTGCCATCAACACTAGCTCTTTCCCCTGTCCCCTCTGCCTGCTGGTGAGTTGCACCAGGTATCAGTGACCCAACACTTTTGACATCCTACTGTCATGAGAACATCCATGATTCTTTCATCTCTGCTGGCTTTACCTCCCTCCCTCTATCACACCATCCCCTNTCTCTCATGATTTCCTTGCTCTCTTATGGATCCATTATTTGCCAAACCCAGTTAGAGCCAAGTTGCTCACCTGATGTCCAAATGGCTCCACGCTACTGTCCAGGTTAAACTGATTCTTCCTAAGCTTGGGAGGCTGCCATTTACCCTCATCCATTGTATTTTCAGTGTTATTGACCATAACTCCCATTTATGTGAACACTATAGGTTTGTTCATCCAAGCAGCTTATGTACCCATCTCATATCTTCTGATAAGAAACATGTTTTTCCTTTTTATCTAAAGTGAAGGCTCACTTGAAGACCCAGAGGCTAAGATGTCATTGCTAAAGTTAGATCAATGCATGGATAATAAAAAACATGGAGTATTATTTTTAATATCACCTCCATTTGTACTTCCTATAACACATTATGTCTTCAATGGACTCTCAATAATAAAATAGAATTGCAGTTCATGGCTGTGTGTGTGTGTGTGTGTCTGTGTGTCTGTGTGTGTGTGTGTATGTGTGTCTGTGTGTGTGTGTGATTACTGGGTGTGGGTATGCCACAATGCCTGTGTGGAGGTCAGAAGACAACTTTCAGGAGTTGGTCTCTTGTTTGACCTTGCTGAGACAGGGTTTGTCCTGTATCTGTTGATGTGCTTCATAACCCAGCTAGCTGGTCCTAGAGCTTTTGCATCTTTCTTCTCTCTCTTCCTTCCGTCTTGCCACCAGAGTGCTAGGACTGAAGATGTACACATCACACCTGGCTTTTTTTTTTAATGTGAGTTCTGGAAATCAAACTCGGGTCCTCAGGCTTGTGTGGTAGGCCCATACAGACTGAGCTATCTCTCCTCCTCAAACCCCTTTTAAAGCTCCTTGTATTATTTCCCAAGCAAACTTAGAAGCTGTGTGATTCGGCTAAATAAAAATAACTTGTGTTGCTATGAGTTGCCCCCTTAATGATGGATTATGATGTGCTGCAAGCCATGATCACAGGAAACATCAAGATTCAATTCTCTACTAATCATGGCCATCAGCAGTGTTTAATCGGGCCCTGATAACATAAGCATAGTCTCAAACATTGGACACATTACTGAAATACGGTTTTACATCAAATAGATGGTTCATTCAGAAACCTCAGGGCAAGAGGAATTATTGTATCTGTTGGAAAAAGATTTCTGGCTTTGAGTTTACAGTGGAATTGTTAGAAAATGCTATTGGTATATCACCAGGGACATGATAGTTGTCTTCATTGACTGTCATTAGAAATAAAAATTCCATGTGTTTTGCCAGCACTCAGAAATAAGAATTTCATCATTTATTTCATCTGTCTTTTCATGATACAATAGCAGTGAAGATGATTCTTTTCTTACTCTTACTGGAGACAGGTGGAGGCCCACGTTCTCCAAGAAATCTGTATCTGGAGGTGGCTGATGACTCAACATAGCATCAGGTTAGGAAAGGATTTGGGGGAATTCATTCTGGCTACAGTCTTTTCTACCATTATTTGATAGAAAAAAAAATATGGGGCTGGAGAGATGGGCCAATTGTTTATAATGCTTGCTATACTATCAGAGGACAAGAGTTGAGATGTCAATACTCATGTAATCCAGATATGGTCTCATGTAAGCCTACAGTTCCGGTGCTGAGGGCGCTGGGGACAGGAGAGTCACTAGGACTTGCTGGCACAAGCCTTGCTGAAAAGCACAAACTTCAGGTTTAGGGAGAGACTTNGCCTCTACAGATACACATAGGCACAGGTACCTGCACATAAATGTGTTCATACACTATGTACATATTCGTCATGCACATGTACATGCTTAAACCACATGTATCACACACACATACATACACCACATGTCACACACACGTACACACC
>LZPO01018085.1:14393-30095 GCA_001675575.1 Neotoma lepida | reverse complement strand
ATGGCATGTAATGTTCTGTTTTTAAGTTATGGGTAGGTGTATAATAGAAATTTCCCTATCCTAAGCATTTTAAATGTATAGTTAGTGCTTTCACACTGTGAAAGACTACTACATCCATCCATTCATATATTTTTCTTCTTATATAATTGAAATGCAGTCCCCACTAAGAGCTTTTTCTCTCTTCCCTTTCTCCTCAGCCCATGGCAGCCTCCTTTCTATTTTTAATAAATAAATAAATTTGTTTATTTGTTTATTTATTTATTTTACATCCCTGGTGCAGTTTTCCCTCCCTTCTCTCCTCCCAGTACCTCCCCTTACTCCCTTTTGTTCCCACCCCTCAATCCACTCTCCCTTCATTTCTGTTCAGGAAAGGGCAGGTCTCCTACAAGTATCAATAAGACATGGCATATCAAGTTGCAGTATGACTAAGCACCCACGCCCTCCTTGTATTAAGGCTGGGCAAGGCAACCCAGTATGATGAGTAGAGTCCCAAAAGCCAGTAAAAGAGTCGGAGACAGCTCCTGTTCCCACTGTCCTCCATCCTATTTTTAATCTCTATGAATATGACCAACTCTAGATACCTCATGTAGATGGATTCATCAGCCTCTGTTCTTTTCTGACTGGTTCATTTCACTTAGCACCATGTCTTTAAGTTTTGTCCATGTTGTGACATGCAACATGAATTTCTTCCTTTTCAGGGTTCAGTAATATTCTATTGCACATGTAGACTCTATTTTGTCTATCTCTCTATCTAACTAGTATTCCAGTTTTTTCTACTCTTTGGCTATTGTGAATAATTTCACCAGACCAGAAGTGTGATTGTATGAATATCTGTTTATTTCTCTGACTTCAGTTCTTTGGGGTGTATACTCAGAATTGGAATAGCTGAACTATGTGGTAACTATATGTTTAATTTTTTAAAAGAACTATACAATGGCTGTACAATTTCATGTGTTCACCAAGAGTATAGAATTCTAATTTCTTTACANCCTTGCTGACCATATGGTTTTACCCACACCTCATTTCATCCCACAGCCAAGCAACACAAGTTATATTGCCCACTTATAAANATAGCCCAAGCCTTCAGAGCCATCTGAGAGAAGAGCAGCCAGTCTTTAAAGCTTTTATCCTCAAACGCATACTCTCTCTGTCCTACCACACTGAGGCTGGTAAGGCCGAAAGCACTGGGCCATGCCTTAAGCAAACAAAGAGCTGTGACATGCACAGAGAANGCTCTGGCTAGAGGAAACCTGACCCATAAGCTCCAAACCAAAAGATGATGACCTGCAGCCTAGAGCCAACCAAGACACATCACAGTAGCTAGGAGCAATAGCCTGCCAAAAAGCCACATATATAAACCTCAGCCCTTTGTTTAATGAAGGAGCTTGCTTGCAACTCCCAGAGTCTGTCTGTGTCATTAATTCTGTATCTTCTCACCCCCTGCCCCCAAGGGTACCCAGGCCAGTAGAGCCAGAACAGCAATACCACAGCATATCTCCAATAGCTTCTAATTTGGATACAAATATTACATGAATTACGGCTACCTAATCTAGGTATCTCATTTAATTGAGTGTCTCAGTCAATGGGGTGGGAGCAGTCTCTTGGCCAGCCATTAAGNCAGTAGACAAAAAGTATGCATAACGATAAAGATCAGTTTCACAATTTTGAGCGGAGAAGATATTGTAATCACTACAAACAGCCCACGGGGGAGAGGATTCTCCCAGAGACAGGAAACATCTCTCATTTCAACAGGAAGACTCTTGTTTTCAGAAGAGTGAGTGATGCCTACTTCTGTTCTCACCTCAGAATCACAGGCACTGGAACAGAGGAGCACCTACAGACTGACTGGGGAGGAGAGCAGAGTCTGCCAGCCAAGGGAGTCTTGCTTCTCTGCTCACTGATCCACTGGCATTGACTGGTTACCCCTCTGTCACCTCCTATTGCAAGTGAGAAGTGGTGACACTGTGGCCAAACTGTTACAGAGTGGTGGTCGCACTCAGTGAATNGCTGCTGGAAAAGCCTCTAGCACAGTGCCTGGGGTGATCTAAGAGACTGATTAATTTGTTCTCTGGAAAGTCACTACCAAAACGTCCTAGTGAACAGCCATACAGAAAATTTACCTTCGATACATTTCACCTAATTTCTTTCCAAAAAGAAATGCTTTCTTAAATTGACAGGTGAAAATGTACCTTTTTATGGTGGCTGACAGAGGGCCTGTGTAGAACCAGATTCCTACAGAATTACAGATGACCTTGCTGGGCCACCCTAGAAAGGAATGTTTATAGATACAATCTATCTCCCAAGATAATCAGTCATGCTTTTCAGCCCAGAAAGGAATGTTCATAGAAAAAAACCTATCTCCCAAGATAATCTGTCTTGCTTGACNCAGTTCATTNCAGGAGAGACTGCACATACTCCCCATGGCTGCAACAGTTTCCCTGTTCTCAAGCTTCTCACCCTACCCCTATAATGGGTCACAGGTAGTTTTTTTCCCTTGGCAGACCTTTTCAACTTCCTTCAAGAAAGAGGCTACCCCTCACTGTGTGTGCCAATAAGCACAGTCCCATCTGTGGAAGGTCAGACTCCTAACTTTTCTGTCTTCCATCTCTTTAAACTGCCTTGCAGTGGTGTAGAGTAAACATACATCAAGGAGCCCCCACCTCAACCTAAGGTGCCCATCATCTCAGATTCTCCCTCTTTTTGTCATAAAAACACTTAAAAAAATCACTCTTTATTTTCTTTTTTAAAATTAAAATATAATTAAATTATTTCCCCTTTCCCTGGAGAACACTACTTTTCCCACTCTCAGCATTCTTTAGNTGCCTGTAGTTTTTTTGTTTAGGGTTGAGGCCCCGTGAGAGTTCTCCCTTTCATGTTAGCATATCTATCGATGTTGTCTTTGTTCAGGTCTTGTTTAGGTGGCCATGTTGATGAGACTTCATGGGTATAGCTTCTCTGANATGGTAGGAGGCACAGTTTTACAGCAAGCTCCCTATTCTTCTGGCTCTTACAGTCTTCCNGCCCTCTCTTCCATCATGATCCCTGAGCCTTAGGTTCTGGAGTTGTGTTGTAGATGGGTTAGTTGTGCTGGGCATCATACTTGTTCTCTGCATTTTGATCAGTGGTGATTTTCTGTAATGGTNTCTATCTGTTGCACAAAAAAAAATGTTTCTTTGTTGAGGGGTGAGAGCTATACCCATCCCCAAACTCCCCCAAATTTTTAGAGAGTTAGAATAGTGGGGTTTTTCTCCACCTATTCCCATCTAGTGACAAAGTTGCCTCCCAGGGACCATCTGGCAATGTCTGGAGGCATTTTGGTATACCATTCGGTTAAGGCGGTGCCAATGGTACCTGGTAGCCTGAGGTCAGGGTGCTGTCAAGCACCCCAGGAGACACAGGGAAGCTTCCTACCAAAGGATTATCGGACCTGCATGTCACTGAAACTGAGGTTTTGGAACCTCAAATGAGAAGACAGGTTGTCCCTTTTGGCATGCTATAAGGTATTATCCTGTTTCAATGGGTGTGACAGCCACATCATCTGCCACCTGTGTTATGACAAGCCTGGATTCTAAAAAAGGACATTCCCATGTGTCTTGGTTGGAAACAATGAAGTCTGTGGTAGTCTTATCTTATCAAAGAGGATTAATAATGCAGCCAGCTGTGCATAGCTTGTAGCCTTGTTACTCACTCAACAGACAACTACAGGGCTTCAGCTTGAGGATTTCCAAGATAAAAAGCTTTGGTCCNTGCCCATAAGCAGCTGAACCCCACAAGTGNCTGAGAACAAAAACAGAANCCTTCCCACAACACACTGAGATAAGAGCAGGATGAAGGTCCTTGCACAAGGTTGTTGTCTTTCTTTTGGAGAGAATAATAGCCTCCGATTAAAAAAATAGATAGCAAAACTTGTGCATTCAAATGTCCTACTAACAAAGGAACCCTGCAAACTTAACAAAGAGCATTTGAAGGCCAGATTGTACATATTTTTAAACAGTCAAAGTGACTCAATATTGAACATCAAAGATTTTAATGTTTCTGTTACATTCAGTACATTTAAATATTCTGTGCCTATCCATTCAGAAATATCCATTCATCACTCTTTTCTGCTGTCATATAGTTCCTCTGCCCNTGTTGAGTGAGGTTGCTAATGTGGGGAGTGTCAGGTTCAAAGGAAACTCCATTTTCCCAAATTCTTGCTGTTGAACAAAACCCAGCATTCCTCAGGAACTTGTGTTCCCCTCTACCAAAGAGGTCACTTACCTTATCACTGGCAGAAGGGACAAATGGCTATCTATGGTGCCTATTATCATACTAAAGTGCTTGCTGGCCTCCAGGCTCATTCAGTATCACAAGTTACTGTTACATATTTCAGAGTCCACACTGGCATCTAAGCTCTTTTCACTTCTTCCTTTGCTCTACACTTCTCCAGTACATGGGCTCCCCCTGCCCCTAGCTACTCATTCTCCTTGTAACCCTGCTATTTTGGCTTTTCTCCCTCTCTTTTGCACACTCTTTGTGTCTTCTTTTCTCTGTCTCACTCCTTCCCCCCCCTCTCTGCTCCTGCTTGTGTCCTGACTAGTTGGATGACCACGTTCAGTCTACTACTTTCTCTCTCTGCTCTGGACTCTTCCAGATGCCTCTGTCTGTTCTCCATCTCATATCTATAGTAAAAACCTTTCCTTTAACCATACCATGGAGTGGTCATTTAATCAGTTTATATAGGGAGCACTAAAGAAATTTGTAAAGAGTTAGCAAAAGGAGATGATATTTCTCAGCCCCCTTGTGAGCTTGGTATCTTACCATGCTGGACTCCAGGCCTGGGCTGTGCAGGATATTTTATTGTACCAATCTACAGAATGGATTGAGGTCTGCTTTCCTCCAAACACCTTTCAGAATAATCTTACCTCCTCTGAGACAGTCTTACCCTATCTCTCCAGGGCTTTTATTAATATATATTTAAAATTTATATTTATCTGTGTGAGGGAATGGGTGCCAGTGCACACATTCTACAGAGTGTGAGAGTATGTACATATATGGTGGTGTGCATGTGGAGGTTAGAGGACAACTCTAAAGAGTAGATTCTCTCATAACACCATATGGGATCTAGGAATTGAACTCAGATTATCAAGCCTCTATACATGTGCTTCTACTCCCTACTCTCTGGGCCATCTTGCTGCCCTCTTACTATTTTATTGGAAGATATTAAGCTAATGTGAGGGACTGCAAACCAAAAAACTATATGTGTGCCAGAGGACACCTGTGTGTATAAATTGCCCCCCCCATGTGTGTGTGTGTGTGTGAGTGTGTGTAGAAATGTAGTATCAATTAGGGAAAGGTTTATGAAAAAGTTAAGCAGGAAAAGCACAGGAAATCAGTCTGAAATGGAGGTATTCCAAAAGGATGAATCTAAGAAAGATAATTGAATAGAGAATTTAGCAGTGAGGAGGGCCTTGTATAGGAATGACCAGGGTTAATTAGTGATCAGTTGCCAACTATCATAAATACAGAAATGTACACATCCATGTACAGACATACATGTGAACACATGTGCACATATATATCTACAGGGTCTATGTGTGAGTGATATGTGGGTTCATAAGCATTCTCTCTCTCTCTGTCACACACACACACACACACACACACACACACACACACACACACACTTCAGCTTTATTCAAGCATTCAGACATTGCTAGTGCCTGCCAGTCACCTCTAGCCAATGGTCCATAATGAGCAGCCTAGGACAGTGTCTGGGGTAGCTGTACATCCTCAGGTGATTGAAGAAGGAGACTATAGAAAGCAGAACTTTGCTTCCATGTGTCTCTGATTCCTCCTGGATCGATGATAGTGACATCAGCTCACTNGTGTGTTGTGGTGGTGAAGTGATAAGCTAAGACCAGCTGTGTGTGGGGTCTGCTTGTTTTTGGCTAGACCCATGTCCATGGCAGGTCAGAAAACGCATCTTCTAGGATGAGTACAGTGCACTATAGATACTGTCTGGACACTTATCAAACATGTAACTTCAGTTGTGTGNTTAGAACTCTGGTTATGTTTTCTCACCNGCTGCATCTGAGACCAGTGTCTTGAAGACAAAGCTCTTTCTATCGCTTTGGTCCGGTGACTTGTTCTGTANTGTTTATTAACAACTTCTAGGTACTGAATTCTCCTTGAAGATTCAGAGATTCACAAAATTCTAGGCACACACTAGCTAGAACTCCTCAACCNNCTCTTCTGCTTGTTCTTCTGTTAGAGTGATTGTTANGTAAGTTAACGCTGAAGCTGGGACTCTGTCTCCCAAAGACTTGGAAACGTGGCTGCCTGTGCCTGGTATAAAGACGCTACAGAGTGTAACATAGGTGGAAGCCACAGCAGAGGTCATCTCCTCTCTTCATTTCACAGAGGAGGCCTAGGAGGGAAGTAGGACCCTGAATCAATTCATTTCTTTATGTATTCTTCCATGATTTACTGAGCAAATATTCTTTGGATATACAGACTTTAAAATGAAAATGAAACACTCCTGTTACAATTTTAGAAGTTCAGGGACCAGAAAAGATGCAAAAAAAGAAAAAAGAAAAAAAAAGAAAAGAAGTAAAAGGAAAAACCCCAATCATGATAGAACATGTTATTCTAGACAATTTCATAAGTTATTACATAAGTGTGTTGAGTCAGAAACACTACTTCCTCATTAATGTCAGTCTCTGGGCTAAACTTGGGGAGCATAACAAGCAAGTCAGATATGTCCCTGGTGCTGATGAAGTTCAGAATCACAGGGAAAGATTTAAACAAGCCATGGCAACATTGTAGAGCAAAGAGGTATGTCCTTGTCATATTTTCCATGTGGTCAGGAATAAAATAGAGTTGTTGGTAGGGAAGTCATGGTTGGAGTCATTTGATCTCCACAGAGGGTCTGCAAGAATAATGGCTAAGACTCCACAGAAAGAGAGAGAGAAAGAGAGAGAGAGAGAGAGAAAGAGAGAGAGAGAGAAAGAGAGAGAGAGAGAGAGAGAGAGAGAGAGAGAGAGAGAGAGAGAGAGAGTCCTGCCCATCCACCACATATTCTTAGGCATGGAATTGGGAGACAAGAAGCATTCATGTGACTATATAACAGTTTTATGGTTCCANTCAAAGACATGATATCTTTGCAGATGGACCACCTAAAAGGCCCACGATGGGTTTACCATGCTCTAAGCTCAGCTGATGCAGGGGCTGGTTGCAGCCCTCACTGAGTTTCCTAGGGAGAAGACAATGGCATCCAAGGATATGTAGTTACATTGTCTTTCTTCAAACTTTGAAGAAAGAGTCCATGGTGGTGTGTGAGTATTGGTTCTACAGAAACCTGCCTGAGCAATATCTGGGGAAAAACAGAAAGAGAGTGCTCTGATTCAGGGTAACCTAGAAGCATTCCACACATATGGCTAAGACTCACAATATAGGAACCACTTCAAACCATTTAAGGAGTTTAAAATATTTCCTAAGGACAATGGGATACTGACAGGGGTTCTGAGAAGGATATAATCCAATGTTTTGTTTTAATAAATGTATGGGAAATAGTTTAGGAAAGGGGCAGGAAAGATAAGGGACAAACTGCATGCTGCTGGATGTGTTTACAAAGCTTCTTTGTTCACTGTTTTATTTCCAGAACCAAGAAGACATACACTCCACAAAAGGTTGAGGGTTGATATTTCAGTTCCTGTCTTTAGAAAAAATGAGCTGCAGGTCCATGCTAGTGAGGCATCAAATAGCTGACCAAATGTCTCCACTTAGAGTGGCTGGAGATGCAGAATCTTGTCCTGTACTTAACTAACACAAACTGGAGAGGGAGGCATGGCAGGACTCTGGGGTGAAGAGGGAGTCAGCTCCGCACACTCCCTAACCAGCTTGTCTGGACATGTTGGCTGCTATTAAAATATGACCGGGAAAGGTGACTTCATGCACGTGTTTTCTGATTGGCAGGGGAAGGATATGTGTCTGAGAAACATGCTTCATCCCTCATTCGGTTCTGGGGGTCCTTGAAATTTCGAGTGGATTAATCCAAACAAGGCTACATTTCATGGTAAACAGGCCTTAGAAGCAGGCAGGGTGAGTTCCAAGCCCCAGTCCTATTTTCAAGATGAAAACAGACAATTTACCTCCTTACTGTGTGAGTCAGGCTTTNAAAAAAAAATCTATAAAACAAAATACTCCCAGAGCCTGCATTGTAAAATTGTCCTGGGGAATGGATCAATAATGTGCCAACTGAAACCTGGCATGCCTAAGCGTGACCTAAGTGTTAATGATCATTACATCCATCATTAAATGTTAGAGGATGGAATGGCAGTCAGACCTATCAAAGCAAGGCCACCCCAGCAGGAGCTGTGCTTGATGTGCAGGATGATGCACAAATCCAGGTAGTCTGTTCTCCTGCATCCATTGTGTTTCAGTTCTTCATCCCTGGACCACTATCAGCCACCTGCAGACCTAATGAAGGTGAGTGGGCATCCGCTTTACATAGAGGTAGATAAAACTTAGAGTTTCTCCCTAGGGAAAGGGGCAAGTATGACCTTTGTCAAAAGTAAAATAATTGGTGATCAAAAAGTCAGAGATCAGCTGGCTACTCAGTAACCTGCTTCCTATTCTTTAGCACCAAGCACGCTTCCTTTGCCACACAGTTTCCATATTGTCTGTGTAATTGGTTCTCATGGGTGAAATGTGAGTGACAATGGGACATTTCATCCACTATAAGCTTTGTTGCAGTGAATGTATTCTTTGGGATCTGTGCCTCTATCTCTGCCTGCTGTCTGAGTGACATCATGGAAACATGGGAGTCACACATTGAGAGTGCTGACTGCTCAGGAGGCAGGAACCTGGATTCTGCACTGGAATACAGCATAACCAAGAAGGAAACCCATTGTCTNAAGCCACACAGTTGCCAAGGAGCTTGGAAGTTTCTATCCTGTTCTGGAAATTCTGATAAATCTGTAGGTAAAATCTTTTCTCTTACTTCCCCTTCTGAGGGATCATGAAGTTGGGTGACACAAGGACTCCAGGCACCTAGGATATATCAATAAATAAAGTAAGAATGTCCTAGGATCACTAATCTTCACTTTCTAAATGAGATGTGATAGGAAATAGCAATTAGGAGAAATTCAGAGAGAAACTCCAACTTCGGAAATGGAGCCCANCTCTCCATGGGTTTGCAAAACAACCTCGGCTCAGATGAATGGAGAGAGAAGACTTGGTCCCAGGGTGCCTCCAGAGTCAAAGGCAATAGACCGAGGAGGAGCTCCTCTTTGTGCTGTGAATTCTGGGGGAGTTCCTGTCCTCTTGATGGCACAACAGCATTGTCTGAAGGATGATCTTCGTCAGTTGTCTTCTCTCCAGATGCTCTCAAAATCTGTCTGTAGACAGTGCTTTTCCCAATCCCTTTAGGTTCCTGTGAAGGGATCCTGAGGGATGCTGCTGTGNGCTGGATTGTCTTCCTTTTACTTCAAATGCTGAAGCCTTCTCTCCCAAAGTGATGGAATTGGAGATGGGACCTTTGGGAGGTGATTAGGACTAGAGGAGGTCCTGATGGTAGAGCACCATGATGAAGAAAAAGACACTAAGGATCCTGCTCCTTCTTTTATGAGGATATAAGAGGTAGGTTCCAAACTCAAGCCAGGAGGCAGCCCTTCTGGGGGAATCAACCTGGAAATTCCATGGATCTTAGAATTCCCAGCCTTCAAAACTGTGAGAAATAAATCCTGGTAAGACACTCACTATATGGTGTGTTTTGTTATAGCTGCTTGAGCTGACTGTTACAAACCCAAGTTGAAGGAGAAAGTGGTTCATGTGGGGTATCCCAGGAGAGCCAGTTCAATGACTAGACACTCAGTGGTCATTCTTGGAAGCAATGACTCCCAGTGCTTGGATGTGGGCCACAGCTGACTTGTGAACTTTTTGCCTCTGGTCTGTGTAATGTGTGAGTTCATTATGACTAATTGAAGAGTTGTTGAATTCACATCATGAGTCACACATGATACAAGCTGTTTATAGGGTCACAGGTGGTATGACATTGAGGTTAGTTTGTCAAACAACATTTATAATATAAGAATTTATTTTTGAAAGAACTAGTCTATAATTTTAATGTTCATCAAATATCTACATTAAACTTAATAATTTAACATTGAGTCAGCGAAGTAAAATTTGAATATTTATTTTTAATCCAATATAAAGACAATAAGATAACTCTACTGAGTGATTTATCAAGAGACTTCAGAAGTTTCTGAGCAGTGCATAGGAATGGTTTAGTTGCAATTGAGGAAGGAAGCAGACAGAATGGCAATTCTCTTTTTAAAGTGGTTAGAGGTACTTGCCACCAATCCTAGTGATTGATTCCTGAAACACACATAAAATGGAAGGAGAAAATTGACTCCACAAAGTTGCCCTTTGACCTCCATGTGATTCCCCCCTCCAGCACTAATGATAAATAAGTTAAAAAAAAACAAAAATAGAGCAAATATTTGCCCAGAATATTGTTTTGCCTTTCTCTTTGTTATATTTTGACCATATTTACTGAACTAAATCTTATGTTTATTGAATAGAACAATAAAACAAGACTATTTGTATGCATTTAAATAAAATTTTTAGCTTAGCAAATAAGGAGAGGGGAGAGAAATAAGTAAAGGAAAAAAGGCCATCTGCCTGGAAGTAGGGAGCAGCACTGCTCACAGAATAGAGCTGTAGAGCAGAGGTGGGTGGCAGATGGAGCCTGATAACAATAAGAACTGGTTCTTTTGGGACTTGAATCCCATTGTTTTCTCTAAAAGTATCTGGTCTTCAGTGAAGTCTGTGATATTTGGATGAAATACTTGGGTAGCATATAGAAAGGCCACTTCAAGAGACAGTCCTAGCTCCCCCAAGTCCTATGAACACACTAAAGTATTTTGCTGTCCCCTACTGGTAGAATAGAGCATGGCCTCTAAGGTCTCCTTTCTCCTTATTACTTCATATTCACCCATCCCTTCTGATTAACACAAACTGTGCACCTCCCTTATGCCTCTCTCTAATACCCAGGTACCCTTTGAAGTTCTTTCCTGGGAATCATTGGATTTGATGAGGAATTTGATCAGGTAAAATTTGGCCCAACTTTTCTTGANGCTTGTGTAATATAAGCTTGTGTAATATAGCTAATATCCTCCCACCTACACCCATTTGACATATATAACACTTCACTATGCTTAAATAAACATTACCTTTACCCTTGTGATTCACCTAGAGTGGTGCTCATATTCCTGGTCACGACTCATTGAAAACCACAGGGACTTGCATTTTCTCATTATTTTCAATTAGATACACAATTTATCAAGGCAGTGACCCGGGTTTCTGGGAAACAGGTATTCATTTCACTAACCTCCTTCAATTCTCAACCTTTCCCTGCCCTCTGATTGCTCATCTCTCTATTTCCTGCACTTCTCTCATCTCCTTTCAATAATAATAAAGATAACGCAACACTGAGCATGGTAGACCCACACTCCATGTAAGTTTCTTCCATCATTCTATTGATTTCATCCTCCAATCTCAGAAGGGAGGTGAGTTCTGAGTAAAGAGAAGTGTGTTCACTCCACATGGGAAAATTCAAGTAATGGATGATATATTGGGATGGAGGCAAGGGTGACTACTTCGTCACTGGCCAGCCAAGACTTTACAGACATTCTGACACTCATCACCTTATTTTGGGGCCCTTCAGAAGTGATATTTGGGGCTCTCTCCCAAGTCACTCTACAATGCCCGCAATTCACTGCTTCCCAAGAATTTTCCATCTCTCTGCTCCCAACTACAGCCCACCTTCTTGATACCCAGGGTTTCAGGGACCCAGTACTTGGGGTTTTTATCATGTATACTTCAGCTTTTGTCCATTCTTTGGCCCAGCTTGTCTCTATGTAAGTCAGAAGTGAAATACAGACCTGCGTGATCCATGTTGCTATTACCAAACCTCATCTGCAGACTTTGATTAAATCTCTGGGAAGGAAGTGGATGTGGGAAGTTTGGAGAATCCCATGGACTGTCTCACAGGATGGACCATTCAGAAGGCCAAGAGCTCTACAGAGTCAGACAGCCCTGTGGGTGAGCCCCACTACTATGTCCTCATGTCATTTGCTTAGGACTAGATGTGTGTCAGTCAGGGTTCTCCAGATAAACAGAACCCATTCCTTGATTGGAGGGATTAGGCCATGAGATTGTGGGGATATGAAAAGTATAAGGTCTGCAGGAGGAGTCTGGCAGGCCAGAGACCCAGGAAAGGGTTGCGTAACTGAGACTAAGAACTTTGGNTGGAAGGCACACATTCTTCACTTGGGCCTGCAGATGCTTGATGGGGAGCCAAAAGCAAGATAACACTGGGCATCTCTGCCTTCTTTTTTGTATCTGTCTCTCTTGCTTTGAGCCAGATTCCCACTCAACTGGGTACGTAGGCATGTCAATCATTGAAGGAATATTCATCTAAAGTGGGTAATCTTTCCTATTTATGACTAAAGACACTGAACCAAGAGTAAGTAAAGGATTTTACTCTCAGGTTTTATAACCAGCCCTTCAAGGAACATGAAAGTCTCTAGTCATAGCTGTAATTCAACATCACCTTGGATTTGAGAAACAGCAGGTCTTTACAGTCAGATCACCTCATGCTGAGGTTTCTCCTCACCTGATATGAGAACATTCATCTCTGGGAAACATTGGCCCCACAGGCAATGACTGTGACGATGACTTCTCCTGAGCCTCCTTCCAGAACCTTCTAGAATGAGGATGAAGACAGACAAATGGATCACAGTCTAAGACTAACATTATGCACACCTCTTACTTTCTTCCCCATCTCTTCCTCTGTGCAAGACCAAAGTTAGTGTCAGCGACCCAAAGATGAGTTGAGTATGCCTGGTCCCCTTGTCTTCATGATACAAACATAGTGATTAAGACCCCTTTCTCCCTTACATCATTACTTCCACTTTTGAGCCCATGGGTAATAGGCTAGAACTATGTAATTTGTTTGAAGTCCACAAAGAATCCAAAGCCCTTTGACCTGGAATTTCAGGAAGCATGTCCAATTCAAGTTGAAAAGCTGTCCGCTGAGAGAATCCCCTCTTACTCCAGAGAGCCTTTGTGCTATTTGGGCTTTGAACTGTTGGAAACTGCCAATCCATACTGTTTTTCTTGAATTTCATCAATTAAACATTAACCTTTTTTAACAAAACTTACTCCTAGAACAGTATTTAGCCAGATATCTGGGCACCATGGTCCCCAAAGCCTGACACCTTTAATTAGCTAACATGAGATGTTTTTGGATGTGGGTATTTTCTATCACTGACTCCTCAAATTATACTACTCCTTTTCCTTAAAGGATGAGTTTCCAGAAAGTCCAGATTTTAAATGTTAATCATAGACTGGTATTCCATATATCTTGGGCCCTGGTTTCAACCTGCCAGATTAATTCAGACTCAGTGGCTTTGTCCTCTAACAGACCTAGGAAGGAAATAATGGGGCACAGGGCAGAGTATGGCAAGTGGTAGAGTGCCCATGGGATACTATATTGTTGTTGCCTCCTCATTATTGGAGCAGGATTTCTCTACTTTTCTGATGGTCAGGAGCAGGTCGTGTAGACATATTAGAAAAGACAGGCCAGTAAGGGACCAGGACTTTGAGGATGCAGAGAAGACTGTTTACCAGAAGGTAGAGGAAAAAAACCTGTGTTTGCTCCTCCATGCCTGTCCTAGGACCAGGTTAGGAAGTCTGCCACCTACCACCCCATTGGAGGGACATTCACCTGTTCCCCTTCCAGCCTGGTCCACTTTTAGCTGCACTCTGAGTATAATTATGACCTTGTGGCTGTGATATGTCCTGGCTGGGCACCTGGTTCTACTTGTGGCTTGGTTTCATTACCCCAGTAACAAGAATCTGGAAAAAGATTGAATCTTCTCCTTATGCTGTATGCAGTCAATGAGGCTGAAGCAAAGACAGTATAGATGGTCCCATTGACTAGATTAGTTTTCCTGTCCAGCAAAACAAGGACACTAATAAGTGTCACATTTATATTACTTTTAATTGCTATTAATTTGTATTTTAGTTGTAAATGTTTATGAGGGGGGTACAGAATGATAATTTGACTTATGTATGCTCTATGTAATGATTAAATTGGGGTGGTTGACCTTTTCAATTCCAACATTTATAAATTCATTAGCATAATACTTGTAGATAGTAATGAGGCACAAGATACCTTTTTTTTTAATATGTGCACACACCATGTACTGACCATAGCAGAACAGTTACTGTTTCCATATCCTTATCATTGCCTTTAAGTGGAAGTTTCTGTTCCTCCAGGAACTCCCAAATATCCAGCAGCTACCTCTCAAATTATTGACTTAGAGGCCTAATATTACTTATAAATACTGGGCTATTAGCTTAGGTTTATTACTAACTAGCTCTTACACTTAAATTAACCCATAATTCTTATCTCTGTTTAGGTATGTGGTTTTCTCAGTATGGCATTCTCATCTTGCTTCCTCTGGCTGGTGACTCTCGACTCTGCCCTTCTCTTCCTAGCATTCTTTGGCTTCCCTTCCTAACTTCCTGCCCAGCTACCAGCCTCTCAGCATTTTATTAAACCAATTCAAGTGACAAATCTTTATAGTGTACAAGAGGATTATTCCACAGCATTCCTCCTTTTTGTCTAATTAAAAAGGAAGATTTTAACTTTAACGTAGTAAGATTATATACAACAAAAACAGTTATTAAGTAAGAATTACAGTAACACTATCTAATCCATTTGTGTTTGGCAAAATTAGAGAAAATACTTAATTATCTATCTTGTCCTGGTGAGTCTAAAGTTTTATATCTAATTTATCTTTTATTATAACTAAAGAAAACTATAACCATAACTATCTAGTCCTCAACTGTAACCCGTTTAGAGATTTTTTTTCCTCTGAATCTGTCTTCTGTCTTTATTGCATATCTCTATCTTTTGCTGACAACATGAATCTTGAAACTGCTAAGCAGTGGTTTTGGTGGTTCTACCCCACTCCTTTGTTCCATGGGTACCTAGCTTCATGGAACCATATTTACCATCCCAATATTGGGAAGTTTCTGAGTCCAAGCTGTCACTGAGTAGCATACCACTTGCTGCTAATAAACCCTATTTAAGTATTTAATAGCAGGAAGTCTTAAAAGAGCCATGTTGTTTTGCTGCCAGGACTGAGTCAGGAAGCCATCTCTTAAAGGAGCTGTGCCGCTGCTTGCTACTAGCAAACAGAGCCTACAAAAGAAAAAGCAGCAACCAAGAAGCCAAGTTTGACTCCATTCTTGTGTGTTTAGAATCTTTTTTAAAGTTTTTTCAGGTTTTATGTGGAAATTCTTGCCAAATGTTTGGGCACCATATATAAGCAGATTTTTCTCTCCCTCCCACCTCTTCCCAAATACCTGGCTGCTGCTTCTCAAATAAATGACTTGGAGGCTTATATAATTTATAAATACCCAGCCAGTAGCTCAGGCTTATTACTAATTAGCTCTTACACTAAAATTAACCCATAATTCTTATCTCTGTTTAGCCACTTGGCTTTCTCAGTATGACATTCTCAACTTGCTTCCTCTACAGTTTTTAATGGAGTCTCCTGTGTGATTGATATGTATACATCATGCCATTCTCTGGAGGGACCAGATACAACCTTTCTTGGCCACTAGACAAGGATAAACAGCTATCTA
>LZPO01018084.1:20801-34806 GCA_001675575.1 Neotoma lepida | reverse complement strand
GTGGAAAACCTGAAAGACTAGAGAACCAGGAGAGCAGCCACAGTTGCTTCCTTCCTCTTCTGTTTCTCCAGTCCAAAAGGGCCGAGATCCTTCTCCTCCCTGCCTTATCACTTCCTGTCTCTGCCCCACCTTGTCACTTCCTGTCTCCTCTCTGAACAGACCTCCAGACCTCTATAGTTAACTAGTGGCCAGCTCCACCCTCTGATATCCAGGCAAGCTTTATTTGTCAGAACACACACACACACACACACACACACACACACACACACAAATACCATATAACACCCTTCCTGCGGTAAACTTTCTCACATCCCCAGACTCTTACCTCTGCTTGTGTATGGCATGTTCTTCATAATTTCATGGTCATTTTCAAGAATCTTCAAACAGACTCTGAGTATTTGGACTGCAGGTGGTGTGACTTTCTCTGTGTCTCATGCAAGCGGTACAGCAACTGACAAACTTTGGGTCTTGTCATATCTTTATTTTATAAATTATAAGTCAATGTCATATATTTTTACAATGTGTGTTTTGAAGCATATGATCAAGTNTTTGGGAGAACTGCAATGCAAGATTGAGGAAGTATATTGACTGAAACAATACAGACATTTAAAATGATAAATATTTTTCTTGTTATATCATTATTATCTATAGAAAGTATATATTTTAAGCTTTCTGAAATAATTGTTAATATTTTGGCATTTTTTTGCAATATGTAAAATAATGATGATACATAAGCCTGGTGAAAAGCTGACTTTAAATAATGTAGTATAACATGTTAAACACAAATCACAATCGTACTAAAGGAAGAGTCTCTTGGGACTTTGGAAGCAGTGCTAGGTTGCTAGGAGTTTATTACTCCTTGGATCTCACTGCAGGTGATAAAGCTCTTTCATCTAAGTCTCCAGAGAACACCACTTGGCCTATTTTATCTANACCACACTGTCTTACTACTCTACATTTTCTCACTAATTTCTCTGTTTTTCCTTCTATCATCAATTTTCTATGTGAGAGTATTTCTGACATATTTCTAGTTATCGCCACCATTCAACTATTTTCTAAGCCAAGAAAATATGCTAGTAATTATAGAATGAAAGTCACTAAAATTTAAAAAGTATAGACCACTGCCCCAGAGAAATAGAGTGATACTTAGAATTGGTTCTGTGGTCCTTTCACNATTCATTAGATGGATTTCTGCATATTTTCTAATTTATGTACTTGTTCACATAAAATCAATGTTAAAGTCTTTGTTATATATTNTTATACATACTGATGGGTTTCATGAAATTTTCATACAAGTGTATCACATATTTTGACTGTATTCACCACCCCAACACTTTACTCTTTCTGCTCTTTCCTAATCCCACTTTCCAGTATCTCTTCTACTTTCATCACACACACACACACACACACATGCACACACACACACACACATATGTACATGCACATGCACATGCTCACACACGTAAGTGCAAGGGCACACACACAATTTTATATAGCTATAAGAATCTTTCAATGAACAAATGAGAGAAAATGTGACCTTTGACTTCCTGAGACTGAAACACTTCACTTAATGTGATGATCTCCACTTTCACCCATTTTCCTATAAGTTGCATAATTTCATTATTCTTTATGGCTGAGTAGAACTCTATCGTGCACATATACAGTAGCTTTTATCCATTCATCTTTTGACACACATAGTCTGAGGCTAAATCTTATTGTAAATAATGCTACAATAAGCACAGATTGTTANATATTTTGTGGTATATTTACTTACAATTTTATGGTGTACAGACTCAGAAATGGTATAACTGGATCATATGGTAGTTCTTTGGTTATTTTTCTGAAGAAAGCCGGTACTGATTTCCAGTATCTGAGCTGACTTACATTGCTAACAACACTATATGAAAATTCTCTCTCCCCTGTACCCTCACCAGCACTTGNTGTTACCTGTTTTCTTTCTTTTTTTGTGACACAGGCCTTTAACTCCAGCAATCAGGAGGCAGAGGCATAATTTTTTATGATAGCTGGAATGGGGTAAAATGTCAATGTAGTTCTAATTTACATTCCTTGATAGTTAAGGACTTCCAACACGTTTTCATAGACTTATTCACATCTACACTACAGCTTTTGAGAACTGTCTACTTCATTAGCCTATTTGTTGACTGATTTGCTTAGTTTTAGGNGGTTATTTAGGGCTTCTTAGTTCTATATATGGTCTAGATATTAATCATCTGTCAGATTCATAGCTANAGAACTCTTTAGTCTGTTCTATCGGCTGTCTCTTCATGTGATTGTTTCCTTTCCTATGTATAAGAGATTTCACCTTCATGCAACAAGTNTATTGATGCCTTTCAAAAAAAATCTTGCCTATGCNAATATCTCAAGGTGTTTCCCCAAGTGTTTCCTCTATTGATTTCAGCATTCCATGTCTTCAACCTATTTTAAATTTATTTTGTGCAGAATAGGAGATACGAATCTAGACTCATTCTTTTACAAGTGGATATCCACTTTTCTTTACACCATTTGTGAAACAGACTGTGTTTTCTCCAGCGTGTGTTCTTGACATTGTGAAAAATCAGATGATTTAGCTACATAGGTTTGCTGTATGTCTTGTCTCCTGTTCCACTGATCTGTGTGTCTGTTCTTGTTGCTCTAGTAACATGAAACCAGGCGTAGTGATATCTCAGGAGTAGTTTGGCTATTCAGGGTCTTTTGTATTTCAATATACATTTTAGACTATTTTCCTGTTTCTATTGAAAAATATTAGTAAAAGTATGGTAGGGATTTTATGGGATATTTAGATTGATTTTGGTAATAAAATCATTTTCACAATATTACTATTGCTGGTTCAAGAACATGAGGAATCTTTCTATCTTCTATTGTCTTTTTCAATTTCTATCTTCATTGCTCTGAAGTTCTTACTGGGAAAATCTTCTGTATTCTTGGTTAGGCTTTCTGCAAGGTATTTCTTTTNAATGCATTGTGAATGAGGCTACTTTACTGTTTTCTTTCTCAGAATGCTTGGTATGTCAGAAGGTCACTGACTTCTGTATGTTCAATTTGTATCATGATATTTTGCTGATAGTGTTAAGAGACCTAATAGTTTTGAGGTCTGTTTTTCTAACATCTGGGATCATCTTATCTATAATTAGAAATAATTTGAATTTTCATTTCTGTGGTTCTACTTGCTCCCTGGGATTGTTGGCTACATTGGTCCACAAGGGTAGATGGAGCAGAAGCGGGGAACAGCTTNGGGGCAGCTATGGGTATAAGGGAGAAAACCCTCCAGGAGAAGACTTCGGTGAATCAACTCAGCTTTATNTCNAAGTATAGGAAATATACAGGATTGGGAAGCCTGGAGACAAANCCTAATTTGCATTAAGTGCCACAATCCTATCATAAGGCTTCATATATGGCAGCAGGGTCCTATAGCAAAGCTCCTACTATAAGTCTTAGTTACCACATGTGCAGCAGGGGAGGTTTCTAGCAGGAAACTGTGCNAAGGGTCACCCTAGAGATAAATCAGGCATCCAGGCTTAGAGACAACTTTCAGATTAGGTCAGTCCTCCAGGCCCAGAGACAGTCTCCAGATAAGGGCAGGTAGAGAGCAGGAAGGAAGTCCCCATGTCACCAAGNGTTGGAAAAAGCTGCCAGGCCATGNTAGACTGCAACCTCTGACCAGCAAGTCCTTTCAACACATTTCTTATTTGTATATCTTATTTNTTTCTATTGTATTGCATAACTAAAACTTTAAGTACTGCATTGAAAGTAGAGGAAATGGACACATTTGTCTTATTCTTAATTCTAGGGGGAATATTATGAAATTTTGCCCCTGAATTTTGTGTTGGCTCTTGTTTGTCATATATAGTCTTTATTATGTTGAAAAATATTAGTTTTGTTTTTCAAGACTTTTCATCATGAGAAAATGTTGGACTTCAAAGAACTTTTCTGCCTCTATAGAGATGATCATGTGATTTCTGTACTTGAGTTTACTAAGGAAATGTATTATGTACTGATCTACATATGTTGAACCATCCTTGCATGCCTGAAATGAAGTCTACTTGGTCATAAGTGATCTTTTTAAATATTATTCAATTTGACTTGTAAGTATTTAATGAGAAACTTTGCATTTTTGTACAATGTCCCNAAGATTACCCATAATTTTATTTTTTTCTTCTTTCTTTCTTGTCTGTTGTTGTTTTCATATCCAGTATTTTATGTCAATATAAAACTATTTTGTATAATGAATTTGATAATATGCTTTTCATTTATATTTTTGTAGAACCATTCAAAAGGCATTATTATTAGTTCTTCTGTATAACTAATGAGTTATTGACAAAATAAAGGAGAATTTAAACATGTCTTGAAATACATTAAAATTCATCAGAGTGCCTCAAAACCTACAGAATACAACAGAAGGAACAGTAGGGGGAAAGGGCCAGGCATGGTGACACACGCCTTTAATCTGAGCACTCAGGAGGGAATTTCTGTGAGTTCAAGGCCAGCCTGGTCTACAAAATGAGTTCCAGGACATTCAGGGCTGTTACACAGAGACTCTGTCTCAAACAAAATAAATGAATAAAAAGAGATTAAGAGGAAATTAACAGCAATTAAGATCTACATTTTTTTAAAAAAAAGGGAAAGACTTCAAATAAGCAACTGAACAAACTGAACAAGGCAAATCAATGGCCTAGAAAAGCAAGATAACTCCGAACCCAAACGAGAGAAGGNAGTAAATAATAAGTTACAAACGGGAGTAAACAAAACAAGACATTTGATGAGTTATGAACAATGAAACAAAATTGGATTTTTTTTAAAGATAAGCAAAATAGAAAAATCTTTACCAGACAGGTGTTTCTCAACCTTCCTAATGCTGTGACCCTTTAATATAGTTCCACATGTTGTGCTGACACACAACCATAAAATTATTTTTGTTGATACTTCATAACTGTAACTTTGCTTCTTTTATGATTCGTAATCTAAATATATATATATTTTCCAATGGTCTTAGGTGACTGCTGTGAAAGGGTTGTTTGACCCTCAAAGGAATTGGGACTCACAGGTTGAGAACCACTGACCTAGACTAATCAAGAAAGCAAGAGGCTATCTAAGGAATTAAAAATCAAAGGTGACAAGCAAGACATTTCAAATACCACAAAAATCCAAAATCTGGCTCACTATATACTAACAAA
The DNA here is from genome assembly GCA_001675575.1 of Neotoma lepida. Lineage (NCBI taxonomy): Eukaryota > Metazoa > Chordata > Mammalia > Rodentia > Cricetidae > Neotoma > Neotoma lepida. The sequence goes on along the minus strand of LZPO01018084.1, from coordinate 29,614 downwards.
ATGAAAATCCTAGAAGAACTGTATAAATTATACACATANGACCAGAGAAAACTGAACCATGAAGTCACTGAAAACATGAGCAGAATAAACAGATTAGTGTCAAGTAAGAAGATTAAATGAGTAATAACTCTCCCAGCAAGAAAATTCCTGGACCACATGGCTTCATGACTAAATTTTACCACCAATGAAAGAAACAAATTATAAACTATAAGCCTTCAAGTAACTGAATATCAGTAATTTTTAAAAAGATAAATAGTTTTAATATATTTCTTATTTTATTTTTGTGTTATGCAGAAATTACATAATTTTATCTAATAATTAAAACTCATTCAATAATATTTTACCTTTTATAATAATTAAGTTTGGATAAGAATACAGTGCCGTGATGCACTGACTCTGAAGCTTAGAGACAAGCTTTAGTTCATTTTTGATGTTAGGTAACAGTTGAAGACCTTTCTGTGCTCGGGGCTTCCTGAGCTCTCATCTGCTCACCCCACTCAGAGGATCACTCGGGTACAGGATGGGTTTCCCTTGTTATTCCTTCTCAGAATGAAGTATACAAGATTTATAATTAGCTGGGCGGTGGTGGCGCACGCCTTTAATCCCAGCACTCGGGAGGTAGAGGCAGGTGGATCTCTGTGAGTTCGAGGCCAGCCTGGTCTACGGAGTGAGTTCCAGGAAAGGTGCCAAAGCTACACAGAGAAACCCTGTCTCGAAAAACCAAAAAAAAAAGATTTATAATTACCTAAAATCACTAATAATGACTTATTTCTTACATCTATCTGTTGCACTGTAGAGAAAAGAATTCCCACATTTCTCATTTCTCTACATAATAAACAGGCTAGAAATTCTGTTCAAGAATTTGTTGGTCTTGGAAACAAAATACTGGTGTTCTCTTTCCTAGAATTCAATGAAAATGAATGTACAACACACCCAAACTTATGGGACACTATGAAAGCAGTGCTGAGAGGAAAATTCATAGCACTAAATGCCCACATAAAGAAGTTGGAGAAATCTCACACTAGCAACTTAAAAGCACACCTAAAAGCTCTGGAACAAAAGGAAGCAAACTTACCCAGGAGGAATAGACGACAGGAAATAATCAAATTGAGGACTGAAATCAACAAAATAGAAACAAAGAGAACAATACAAAGAATCAATGAAACAAAGAGTTGGTTCTTTGAGAAAATCAAACAGATAGACAAACCCTTATCCAAACTAACCAAAAGGCATAGAGAGAGCATCCAAATTAACAAAATCAGAAATGAAAAGGGCGACATAACAGACAAGGAGGAAACCCAGAGAATCATCAGGTCATTCTTCAAATGTTCTACTTTTAAAGATATGCTGTCATTTGCAATGGTATTATTTACTTTCTGGCAGACTTTATGAACCTGTTATAGCTTCCTTTCTTGTGAGTACAAAACCACCTCAGAATCATTGTCAGTAACTTCCAAAATACCAGAAGCAATCAATTTACATTTACATAAAATATATTTTCCTTTTTATATAGAAGAAAATCCTACATTTGCTCAAAATACGTCTCAGAGTTATTTAATTTTGTTTTCCCAAGGGACTAATTTTTAATATACTGTCTGTGGTATCCAAATAATTGTTGCTCATCTAGATCTTAAGTAATGAATATACAAAAACAAGTGANATAAGTGATGGGATATAGTTACTTATTAACATTCTTGGTCTTCCANGATTGAGGTGTTAGTCATGAAACAACCCTCACATTTTCACACTCAGTTTGGGTCTCCCTTATTTTCCATTTTCATGGAATTTGATTTCCTATCACATTATTTAGTTTATGTTACTGGAATTGTCTTTACATCTCCAGCCATCAATTAAACTACTATTTGCTTTATATCAGAAATTATGTATTGGTGTCCAGGATCTAGTGATGGTTGTACTTGCAAACATATTCGATATTTGTTTATTTAACAAGTTGTGTTTTTGAAATAAATAAGAAAGTCTCTCACCATGGTAGTGAGAGAGAAACAAGAACATTTGTAGCAGAAACATTTGTATCCAATTCTACAATATTTTCAGGAAAGCATACTCAGCTCCAGGGATGTTTGCTTCCTAGAGGAGATGACATGTAAGATAAAACTGAAAATTAGCAGTTTCTACCCAGGGAAGGATAGGGTTGAGAAAGAGGTTTCAGAAGAATAGTATAATCGAGAAAAAATACCATACATACAATACAGATAGATAGATAGATAGATAGATAGGTAGATAGATAGATAGATAGATAGATAAATAGATAGATAGATAGATAGATAGGTAGATAGATAGATAGATACATAGATAGATACATAGATATAGACATGTATGTATGTACATATGCAATAAAGGTGGGTTTTGTTGGTGGGAACACAGCTGCAACTCAGAGAATATTTAAAAATGTGTTCAGAAGNTCAGGCTATCTGTAAGTAAAGATGATATGAGTCACTGTGACATTAAAATAATTAAGTTGACAATGAGACACTCAAAAGCATCTCTCAAAGGTCACTCCCATACCATTCTAGAAGTTACACTANAGTTAGAGCAAAAGAGGTCAGGTACCAAAGGCAATGACCACCCAGGTGAAAATGTCCACTCAAGAAGTGACACGTAGAACATCAAGGCTCAAAAGATGTAACACCAAGAGATATTTTTCATAGGCAGACACGATAGGTTGTAGGGAATAGCCAATTTGGAAAATAAACAAAAGTGAAAGAGCAAAGTATTCATGCTAAGATGTAGTTTTTCTTAGTATCAGCATTTTGTAGGTGACATGTCTGATTAATTTTCTTTTTAGCCTTNCAATGTAAAATTAAATTCCTTTCACCTCTAATTAACTATTATAAGGGATAAAGCTGTTTTCTTTATTTATTGATTTTATTGGCTCATTAACAACTATTATTATAATATTACTTCCAGAATTTTTAAAAATGAGATTTAGAAATAAACATAATTAAGAATGACAACTATACCTCTTCCACTGTCAAGAGTCCTTTTTATTATAAAGCCATGATCATTTAGACAAAATTCATTATTTAGTCATAAGATTAATGTACTATCATCTGCCAGATTATTGCAAAGTNAGATGTTGGGAGGAGTCCCTCAGAAAACTGAACCCTGTGATGACTTTTGAAGTTACTTTATTAAAAGTTAAGCTCAGGAAATATTTTGTGTTCCATAACTTATGTGGTGTTTAAGTCAGCATCACCATGGATAAACTATGAACACAGCTATATCTCTGTCTTTCCTTCCCTCCCACACACCATCAGTCAACTATTCATGGATACCAGTCATCTTTCACTTTGGTCCCTGTCCCTGGTTGCATGAATCCCTAGGAGTGAGGTCTTCCCTTTATAGATTGTTACCCCTGCCCTCTGACACTCAATCTAGGTAAGTACATGAAAGATACAGGTGAGATTCTCAGGATTTTTTTTTAATTGATTGTGTGATATTTTTAAGTTGATTATTATTTTTAACCTTTTGATTTTCTGAAATAGAGATTGAATGAATATACATGTCTGTTAGATTTTTAATTAACTTAAAATAAAATTAAATACTTAATATCATGCATAAAAGCAGATTTATAGTGACTGTTCAAAATAACACTTATTAGTATAATCATTATTTACCCCCATTTCATTAGTATACTACACACTAGTAATTTATTTTTAAACACATGTGAACTGTTGGTAGTGTAAGCTTTATTCATGTTGAGTGTTAGCTATGTATTCCTGTAACTAATGGCTCTGACTTCCACAGACAATACTTAACCAATAACTCATATATATATATATATATATGTCTTCACTTTCATAATTATAACTACAAAAAGTAAAATACCATGACTAGATAAATTTGGGAAATGCTGGATTGACCAATGTTGAAAGGATTCTTATCCGCAGCATTTTAATTAGTATAAACTACTACCTGCGGCAATGAGAAGCTTCTCTAATGAAGGCTAAGGGCAGAACCCATCTACAGATATAAAAACACGAGTATTTAGAAAGTAGTCTGATCACAGGTACATTTAGCAAAATGATAGTAGTAGGTTCCTAGTAAGGCCTATGGTCTCCACAGCCACTAATTTGTGACTAGACCTGCAGTACTAAGCATGCATTTCCTCCTGTGGATGGGGTCTTGATTCTAGTCAGAAAGTGCTTGATTAGCCACATAATAGCCATGCCACTAGTGGGCCAGTGGTCANGTGTTGTCAGGCCAGTTCTATTGTAACTCACNGGGTTCATAACTGAGTAAAACTATTGATGATTATACTGGATAATTTTGTGTCAAATGACACAAGCTAAAGCCCTCTGCAAGGAGGGAACCTCAATTAAGAAAATGCCTCTATGATATTGGGGTGTAGGCAAGCCTGTAGGACATTTTCTTAATTAATAATTGATGCGAGAAGGTACCTAACTATTGTGTTTAGTGNCATCGCTGGACTAGTGATTCTGGATTCTATGAGAAAACAGGATGAGCAAGTCATGGGGAGCAAACCAGTAAGCAGCACCCCCTCCAAGGCCTTAACATCACCTCCTGCCTCTAGGTTCCAGCCCTGTTTGAGTTCCTGTCCTAACTTCCTTTAATGATGAACAGTGATATGGCAGTGTAAGCAAAATAAATCATTTCTTCCCCAATTTACTTTGGTCATGGTGTTTTATCTCAGCAATAGCAACCATAACTAAGACAATGACTTTTCTCCAGAGGATTGAGTGATTGACCCTAAGTAGACATCTGTAGCACAGATTTTAAGACTTAAGCAACATCACAGAACAGAGGAGAGGAGATGGAAGAATGTAAGAACCAAAAACCTGGAAGATGTTTGTAGAAACAACCTGTTTGAGGCATGACATGACCATTGTATTCATGAAATCATGGCAGCTATGGATTACCACACATGTCCTACACAACCCTGGGGCCCTCAACATCCATTGTGGAAATGGAAAGGAGTCATGAGGCCCCACCCCTCCATGAGAGATAATTAGTATTTAATAGTGGCTGGAAGGTGAGATTGGTACTTTATTCCACAGTATATCCACTGATAAATTGTCTGTGCACCAGTAAATAACTTTCCATCCACACTCAAACAAGTAATCTTAATTAAAATCAGACCATCACACAGACAAAAAGGCAAGAAAGTAAAAGAAAGACTTCATGAAAGAAGGAGGGTTTTAGAAGCAGATGGAGGAGGATTAAGAGATGGTAATAGGGAGTGAAGGGAGGTGGTGAGAGGTGGAAATAGGAGGTAAAGAGANGGGAATGAGAGATGATTATAGGGGGCAAAAGTGATAAATTCATTACATACTTGTATGAAACTGTCAAGTCATAAATGAAGAAAGAAAAATGAGGAAAAGAAAGAGAGAAAGAAATAAAAAAATGATTTAGTGTAGTAATTCTTCAATTTTTTAATATGTGCATATACACTGTGCTTGGGAAGAAATATTAAAAAAAAACTTATTGGACCATCTGTGTATTTTCAAGATATTGAATTATCTGATACATACTAGGGAAACTCTAATGCATCAAATGGTAAGAATGATGAGGATATAATTCAGAATCTCTCGTTTGGTGTTTCTTCTCACTTCTAGGTTATTTCCAACTTTTTTGTCCAATTTGTAGACTTTAAAACACAAATAACTACATTGGGATTTTGTAAATTATTTAGCTAAATTCTCAATCATAAGACTAACTTTTCTTCCAAATCATTGAGCTATACACCTTCATTGAGTTTCTAATATTAAGTACTTGAAGTGCAAGACTTGCTTGAAATGTGCTTATACATGAAGCTGGAGAGAATACTTGGTGGTTAAGAGCATTTGTTGCTTTTGCAGAGAACCCAGGTTCTGTTCCTAGATCACAGATAGTGATTCACCATCATCCATAACTCCAGTCCCAGGGGATCNGGACCCCTCAGTCACCAGTCATGCACATAATGAACATACATGCATGCAAAACTCTCGCGTACATGAATTGAATTAAACGTTTAAAAATGTCTNTAACTGTTCTCGCCTCTCTTCATCTTCTCACAAAATACGCTATGCTGCACCTGTTGTAAGACAGTAGGTTCTCTTGTTACTTCCTAGGAAATAAGCTCCTAACTATATCAAAGTAATCATGAGTAAAACCTGGGCATATTTTCTCTAAGAAGTGCACACAAATGTTTTTAAATAACCGAAATGCTTGAATTGGGATTTTATGTGCTTCTGCTTTAAATCCATTTCCAAAATAAATGTGTAGCCAGTAGCAACCTCAGTGCCAATAAATGTCCATGNCTCAACCCAGCTGAGTACAACAATGCAATTACTTACAATGAATAAAACTGGAAGATAAGTGGGAGGACTTACAACTGTGCACAATCCCCACACTGGATTTGTTGCTTTCCAGCCTGGGAGCTCTGCAGAAGACATAAGCATGTGACCGGAAAGAGTACCCCCAGAAATCCTGGCTTAGGTGAGGAAAGCACTTCAGTTAAAGTCACAGAACCAGAGATGAAGTAACCAAAATACCTTTTCACAGTGAGAGTGGGATGACATTACCAATTAAGGCAGGTTTCCATTAGCTCAAAATAAATTCATTGTCATTCTGTATTAGTAAAATAATTTAAAATAATCAAAGTCTAAAGCTATATTTCTTAGTAATCAGGCTAACAAGGATGATGCTGTTCCCTCTTCTCCCTCAATTTAATCATAACNTAGAAGTATGAATAATTTATACTAAAATATCCATAATTTTATTAAATAAGGAACAGCTTATATAACAGTAACATTTGGCACATAAATATTTTACATACATTATCTTATTAATAAAAAGATTTGTGGAATTTGATAGAGTGAAGCATAGACCAAATACTATGCTCCCTATACCACAGAAGAAGCACATATTAGATCTAGGATTCAGACCCAGCTCTTAGCTGGCTAAACNTTGTGATGAAGTTCTCTCCTGAAATGAATGCCCTCAAAACCATCACACATACCTAGAGCCACTCTACAAGCAGATTTGATCTTTTCATCTGAGAGTTCATAGATAGACCCATGGAAGGCTAATTCCTGTGTTTTCTAGAGAGAACACATATGCTAGAGACTCCTTTCAAGGTAAAATGATNTACANTTGAGAAACAGCTCACTCTGCTTTACCGGCTTAATAATAAATACTACTCCACCATTCCTTCTCAATTTAGGCTCCGTAATATTAAGACTGAAATAACTAAGAAACATCTAGTGAAACGTTTTCATTTTATAGAGAGGAGAAACCGGTAGTNTGGACAGCTTCAGCAGCCTTTCCANTGAAAGTGTAGCTCTACNTGCTGTATCCTTGTCCAGGATGGCTTTTGAGCACCTGCTCACTCTTCAGNTTATCTAAAGTTTTAGCAAGTAGGAGAGATAAAGGATTGCCTATTTGACAAATAAGGCCCTGTAAATAATCTCATGCAAACAATAAAGAGCATTTATTTCCTTCCATACGAATACTCCCCTCTCTGTTGAGGGCAGGCAGATTCCCGGCCCTTCGAGTTTCCTCCTAAAGCACACCTTTCAAACCTAGTATTCTCTCTCTCTCTCTCTCTCTCTCTCTCTCTCTCTCTCTCTCTCTCTCTCTCTCTCTCTCTTTCTCCATTTCATAAATGCATTTCTGAGTCTCCAAGCCAATTCCCTTTGTTCTATGTCCTCCTAAAATTTGGCAAAATCTACTTGGTACAGGAAATAATGAAGAGGAAGATTTCTTTCTAGAATTACCTACCTAAATATGTCATATAGACATTTCTGTTAAAAGCTTTGAGATTGATTTCAGGATCTACTTTCATCTTTGATACTAGTAGATACAGCAATTGGAGAGCTGTAATAAGAAGAGATGAGCTACGAATAAAAATTTCAAGATATCGCCCCACCTCCATTTTTGGTTTTTGTTGTTGTTTTGAGACNGGTTTTCATATAACCTTGGCTGACCTCAAGCTCTCTGTATGGTTGATGATAACCNAGACTTCTGATCCTTTTGCCTCTACTTCACAAGTGCTAATATTACACTAATATTAGAGGCATGTACCATCACACCTAAGACATTGTTCNTGATGTCATGTGATTATAATCAAATCAGTTAATATTTTACAACTTGGAATCTTTATGTGTAACCTGGAGATAATTGCACCTGCCCTGCTTANCTCACATGGCTGATTTNAGATTAAACTTGATAATGACGCAAAACTCTTTTCCTAGCTGCTGTCACTGTCAATTAAGTTATTCATTTATCCAATATTTTTCAGCTCCTAGCTTATTGTGTCAACTCAATCTTAAGCATTGAGCACATCAAAATGACTCAAAAATATATATAGAAATATACAGATAATTGATTTNAAAGATTAACAGAAATATAGAAAATAGAAAAGTATTAGAATAGAATACTGTGATCAACTGAAAAGAATCCATGGGTCCTATGCAAAACAACTATAGTATAAACTTACCTTGAATTCAGGAAGTTGGCCTTTAAAAGATTATAATCAGAAGAAAAAGAAGACAAGGAGGAGAGAAAAGAAAGGAAAGGAAAAGAAGAGAAGAGAAAAGAAAAGAAAAGAAAAGAAAAGAAAAGAAAAGAAAAGAAAAGAAAAGAAAAGAGAAAAAGACATGGGCAGTCCAGTGGAGAAAACTACTCCCATAACAGGACATAAGGCATATTGTCTTGAAAGAAATAATTTTTAGTTATATCAGAATAAAAAGCAAATGGAAGAATAATGTAAGATGAGATGAGAGAGAGAGAAGTAAGTAACAGGTCAAGTAGGTCAAGTGAGGAATTAGTTTTCTGCTCAGTGTAATGAG
>LZPO01018083.1:30359-41376 GCA_001675575.1 Neotoma lepida | reverse complement strand
TACATAAAGAAACTAAAATTTTTGTATTTTCACTTACAATGACTGTTTGTTAGATTTTGATCTTGTTACTTTGATTTTTCTTAGAAACAAGATAGAAAACTTCTTAAAAATCTTAGACCTAATCTGATCTCTGATAAAGTTCAAAGCTCAAGTAGATAATAACTCTTTTTTTTTCCATTTTGAGAACAAAAAAGCAGAGGGAGAGANGCCTTAAGACAGTGGCATTTCTTTCTCAATGTGTATCTCAGGCTCATGTGTATTCCTCTCTAATTTGTAGTGAGTCTAAACTATATTTTGTACTTGCTTGTTAATCTAAAATTTAAAAATATGAATTAAATAAAGAAGAAAATGGCATGAGGTNATTATTTTAATTCCCCACTGAGACTAGACATCACTGACCTAACCAATGTAGCCATTCACCTAGCATTTGAACATCCCCAAAATTCTGGTGATTATATTCTTTCCCAGGCATTATGAGAGATCTTCCCAGCCTGGATCAGGCACCAGGAGTCCATTCAATGTAAACCCAGGATACTNCTAAGATCAAAGATTACAATAACCCTATCTCTAACCCTGAGTGCAAAGTTTAATGACCGTAAGATGCACAGAGCACCTGGATCGTAACATCTCATGAAGTGCAAACACATAGAGTCTAAATTCATTTACTTTGGTGTTGAGAATTTTAGAAATCTTTTGTTCAAAACATTGTCTAATAAGAATTCAGAACTAAAAATGGGAATACAGAGTTTCACAAAGAGAAACCTGAGGAGAAAGGAAAATTGTCAATACAGAATGGTGGAGAAACTCAGGAGTATTCCCCTTAAAGGAAAGTAAGTAAAGTAGGAGCAACAACAGCAAGTGACCTTAAGATTTTAGGATCAAGTGAGAACATAGAAGCAGTCATTTCTCCTATGCTTTGGATCCTGAATGTGCTGCTTTGAGAGTAGCTCCCTCAGCTGTTGCCTGGAATCACATTAGTTTCTCCTGTGAAAGCCATNTACTATTCCAACTGACCCAGGAACAGCATACGGATGACTCAAAGGGATTCCTATCATCATTGTCTGTGACACACACTAAACCTTATGTGGGTCTATGGCCATAGAAACAAATGAGTAGATAAATAAAAGCAGGATAAGTCACAAAGGACGAATAAAAAGGTAAATACAAACCAAGAAAAATTCACCNGTGATGCTTCAGATAGATCCTAAACAAGTCCCTGTGCTGCCTAGCTATTTGTCAACTTGACACAAACTGGAGTAATCTAAGAAGAGGGAATGTCAACTGAAGAATCACCTCCATCATCTTGGCCTGTTCGCAAGTCTGATTCCACGCCCGCATCAGTAGGAGCTGTCACTGTGTTATTAATCTTAGCCATTATGACAGGTGTAAGATGAAATCTCAAAGTAGCTTTGATTTGGACTTCCCTGGTGGCTACAAATATTGAACATTTCTTTAAGCAATTCTCAGCCAATTGAATTTCCCCTATTGAGAATTCTCTGTTTAGATCTGTAACCTCATTATTTTAATTGTTTGGATTTTTTTTTGATATCTAGTTTCTTGAGTTCTTTATATATTTTGGATATTAGTCTTCTATCAAATGTGGAGTTGTTAATATCTTTTCTTGTTCCATTTTGTCCAAATGACAGTGTCCTTTGCTTTAAAAGACATTTTTAATATAGGTTTGAAAGATAGGGGTTAGGGGACTGAATGAATCACTTGGGAAGAAAGTAAGACACATCTAAGGAAAGGATGTGGGATCCTTTGGGAGTCACTTTATCTTCCCTCTTCCCTGGTCTTTTAATAGTCTTACTATGTGGCATTGGCTAGCCTAGATGTCAATAACTCACTATGCAGTTCAGGCTAACCCTGAGCTGACAACAATTTTTTTGTTTTAGTCTTTCAAATTCTGGGACTGTAGGCAGATAATACTATGCTCATCTAATAATTTTTAAAATTATGACTTTTATATATTTCTTATTATAAAGAAAAAAATTAAAAATATTTNTTTGTTTGTTTACCTTATAGTTTAGGGAGAAGTACATAACACGGTATGTGTCTGTCTGTCTGTATGTGTACCACATGCTTGCAGTGTTCATGGTGAAGAATACCATTCATCAGATTGCCTTGAACTGGAGTTACAGGCAGTTATGAGATGCCTGATGTCGGTGCCAGGGCTTGAACTTGGGTCCTTTGCAAGGGTAACAAGTGCTCTTAATACTAAGACATTACCTCAGCCCCCAAAGTGGTTTTCCTTTTGGTTTTTTGTTTGTTTTATTTTATTTTAAACCTTTTACTTTTCATTCTCCTCAGACTGTGAGTTGTACATTTCTTTCTTCTACAAATATCCCTATGTTGTTTTGTTATAAAAAGAAAAATAGACTTAGAAAAATAATCATTATCCAAGAAAACAAACTAGGTACCTTAGAGTAATGAGTAAATCCAAGTTGATGATAGAATATATGATGGAGCTGATACTTGTATACTAATACTCTGTAGGATCAAGAAGTCAAAAACATATTGAAAATATGACAGGAATATGTTACAGGTATACAGAAAAATCTGAAGGTTTGCCCTTGAAAAAATAATACAAAATAAATAATAGTGATAAATTGTGTTTCATCGAAGGAAATAGATAACCATGATTTTGTTTTATAGAAATAAANCATGTAATATAAAAACAAGTGCAGAATAAAGATCTTCATCATAGTGTAATTCCAAAAANATATAGAAATAAAGACAGAAAAAATTATACTAGGATAAACATATCAATGTAGTATTGTTAAGCTACATAAGGTTAAGTAAGATGCCAACAATGATAAATTTGCAAGAAGATTTGTTTTTAATATTCTTATAAATCTGAAGTTATTTTAAAATGTAAATAGGGAAAAATGTGCAAGGAAAATTAATTTTCTTAAATAAAAGAAAAAAACCAGACATGGATGGAACTGATATTTTAAAAGCAAACAGTAGTTATTTGGGGGCATGTTGAGATTCTAAGGGGACATTGGAAACCAAATGCCAAGACAAAAACCAAACAGAAGATATTCCAGGAGAAGNATGAAACATGGGACGAATACCACAGGATACAAGCTGAAGAGTATCAGCAAGAAAAATATTTAGCAAGCCCAAAGAGGTGGCACCAGAGAGTACAGAGCTTTTTAAAGTCATTTTTTGTTGTTGTTCAATTACTCCTGAGCACAGATTTACCCTGGAGTATGGTTTATACCCCCAGTGTNACTCCATTGGAGAAAACTGATTTTCCCTTTTCTGGGTATCAGTTACAAACAGNGTCTTGGCTAACNGTGCNACTCTGTGCACACTTCCCTGTCTCTGTGCATGGATGTTGTCTGACTTGACCTGTGCAGGTCTTGTGCATGCTGCCACAGTTTCTTTCTGTGAGTTCCTATGCCCATCTGCCCTGATGTGTCTGGAAAACACATGTGGGCTTTTCCTTTGTTTTGATTTTATTTGGTGGCTTTTCTTTTCTTTCTTCTCTTTTTTTTGAGAAAGAAAGAACATGGAATTGGGTGGGTAGGAAGGGATAGTTACTGGGAGGAGTTGGGAGAGAGGAAAGAATATGAGCAAAATATATTATATGAGAAAAATGAAAAATAATACACTCATTTGCTTGCCAAATGTTATAGTAGAGGAGAGGGAAATAGTGGGGACATAGTGGGAAGCACATTGGACATATTAAAGACAATGTGGCTAATTCTGAATTATAAGAATAAGAAGGAACTTTCACAAGCATCCAGGCAGCGGCACTTTTAGGAATCTACTTAAACTATAGAATTTACATTTGCTTTGATGGAAGTAACAAGACTGGATAATTATCTACATCTTGAGAGTGAAGAATCGTGTTTTAATAATACNCTATAGAGCTAAGATATAATTTATTTGTCAAGTAAGAGAGAAACATCTGGGGCCTGAAAGGATTTAGCAGTTCTATTAGCCAAATTATTTGTCTGATAAAAATGTTCAAGAAAGAAAACATTCTAACCATTAGGAATTAAGGCAGATATTGCAGCTAGAATACAAGGAGAGAATACATGAGATGATGTGAGTGGGTTTCTTCACAGTTAAATTATAAGTGGATTGTAAAGTTAATGGGATTGTATGAAGTATTTGTGAATCTGGAAATAGATAAAAGGAACAACAAAATACTACAAACCATAATGTTCTTAAATCTTAGCACAAGATTTGGATATGGATGAGGAAATCAAAAATAAAAACCCCTTTGGTATAAGGGAATGAGACAGATGCATTGGAAAAAGGAACACATTTGACATTTTGAGGTGACTCGTGTTTGTACACATAGTTGAATGTTATTTTATAATGTAAAAATGTTGTTTTGTTTTGAATATCTAAGTCAGGAAAACAAACATCATTTGTTCTATCTTCTTATTGGTAACAGGAAGGAAAAAGAAGAAGAAGAAACAAAAAACTAAAACCAAATGGAAAGGCTTAGAATTCAGTAATTGTGTTTAGTTCATTCTGTAATGAAACAAAAAACACTGGCATGGAAAATAAGTCCCTCCTCCTGAAGCATTCTGAAAAGAAANGTAATTTTTAATACATTTTCGCTCCATCTTTCCCTCCATATCGATCACCAGACATCTAAGCAATCTTTATCCCTCAAATTCAATTGCTAATTACAGTGCTCTAAAATCTCTGCTTAATTTCTGTCCAAAAGGAAAAAAAGTTGATGTTTCTCACCCAGAAATGGATGTCCAAATTATTTTCCCTAAATTTGATGTGGTAATCTTGTATAATCCTTCAGAAAAGATGTTTCCATTTTTTAGCCTGCTGCTCTGCCTCAAATTCAGCTTTAACAAGGATCTTAAACAGATGTCTTAGCCTGTTATTCCTCATCNTAAGGAATCTCTTGATACAGTTAAGAGTTTAATAAAAGGTGTCATAAATCATTTCATTCATTCCTCACTTTTTACACAATGCTTGGTTAAAAAAAGGGGGGAACGGGTTTGTAATGATTGGACAGATGGAGAAATCAAATAACAGACTGAAAGTCCCAGTACTATCTTGTGTTTCCTCTCTGATTCAGACTGGAAAAGAAATTGAACCAATTTTAAAAAGGAGGCCTTGGTTAGGTTCCTCTGATTTTGAGGAGAAAAAGGAAAACAGCTTCTTGACAATGAGTTTTGGTATCCTGGGTCCTTCCTACAGGCTGCTTTTGGTACTACAAACCTATTTAGTTCATACTTACTAAATTCTGAAATGTTGATAATTGACNATAAAATAAATTTGCTTCTTTGTATAGCCCATCAGTTCNNCCTGGACAGTGTGAAGCACAAATTATAAACAACAAAACAGGTTTAAACAATACTATAAGAAAGAGTCAATTCAAATATTAACAATTATAAATCTTTGTTAATTTAAAAAGATTCTCAGTGTTTATATAGGTATTCTTTTGATATCATATTAAATTGTCACATGTTTAGTGGTTTAAACACACTTTAACCACCATAAAGTTTTGTAGACCAAAACCCTAACATGGATGTCTCTGGACCAAGCAGAATGGCAGTCTCCTCTGGAAGTTTTGGAGAGAAATGTTGTCCTTCTTTTGCAGGATTTTGCATACCACATGTATTCCTGGCCTCTCAACTCTGTTCTTCATCTTGTAAAGTAGCAATATCANGTGCCCCTGACCCTTCTCCTGCCATATGTTTTTGTGACCACAGCTGTAAATGGCTCATAGCTAGTAAGGATCTGTGAGACTGGACTGTTACTTCAAGCAACCTGAATCATATCTTTAGTTCCCTCTGTCACATCATCTAATGTATTCACAGGCTCATGGGATTAGGTTGNAGATACCTTTGAGGTACCTACCAAAATGTTAATTAGAAATTATAGAGAAATGTTGATAAAGAGGGTGGATGGAGATCTCAAAGCTCATATCAAAGATAAAGGAGAGCTTACTTCGGGAAATAGTCNTAGCCTCTTTTATCATTTTGCCTGGAAACTTTTTCTCACAGAGCCTCTTTTACCTACAGCTCTCTCNAGTTTANGAGAGCTAGCCTTAACCTCCTAGGTGCAGGTTGCTTCTTGTCATGTCTACACATTCTGGTCCATAATNCAGAATGTAACAACATCAACAAGGTCAATAATGCATATATTATCGCTCCTATGATTTGTTTTGAGCTCTTAGTTATGTGCAGTATACAATTTTATAAGAGTATCAAGAAGTAATGGATGATGAAGTACTTCATACTTTAATCATCATAGAAAAGCAATCTTATTGGGTCTAGCACACATGAAAGAAAAATTAATATAGACTTTAGATAAGATATGATGGGACATATCCTGAGAGGATGTTTCTCAAGAATTGTGGGGGGTGGAAGTGGGCAGAATAAGGGTCACTGAAATAAGTCATGAGCAAATCACTACATACCTCATATGGAAAAGTATATATTCCTTTACGTGTGCCATAATATCAGATGTTTCATGNGGTACATTATCATGGTTCAGCTCATCTTAACTTATATCTTGAAGGGTTTACAATTAAAATCCACTANACTTCTCTTTCCAGAGTCATGACTTGACCTAGAAATTCCCAGAGCTAGAGCTCTCAGGCTGAAGGACTGTACAATGCATGTGCACTAGACACATGAGNTATGCATTAGTTTAGCCCAATTGCTGTTGAAATTCACATATTAATATTTGTGATAGGTTATTATAGTAGAGATTGATTACAGGTCAAATTTTCTCATGCATTCTCATTTGTTATTTCTGATTAGACAGTGGTGACAATAACAAGAAAAGGGGAACTAGTTACAAAACTTNAAAAAAAACAATTCTTGAGCCAAAAGGACCCTTNATTTATTATTTCAGTTTAGTTTTACTTTACATCTTTGATTCAACTGCAGCTTTGAAGGTTATTGTAGGAACTAAATATAATACCACAACATTGACAGCAGAAATGGAAAAATATCTGGAGACCAATTTATTAGGCCATTTGATATTTACCTATTTTACTTCCTAGAATAGCTATATTATTTTTCTGGAAAGAATTTGTATCTGTTTATTTTCTTTTAGCAAATTCTGTACACGTGTGGCTCACTCTTTTTCCTTCAGGAATGATAGAGTGATGCTGTATTGAAGAGGAATTGCTCCCTGTACCCAATTAATTATTTCAGTAAAATTTCTCCATGAACAACATCACTCATCTTGACTGCTTATAAAGCTGTTAAATGCTGGCTCTGAGTCATTTTTGGATGTTGTACAAGAGAGTCTATCAATCTCTCTTTTTACTGGCTTTGAAACAGTCCTCAGAGAACCCATATGAACTGCAGTATAGGTTTTAAAGATTTGCTCAGACATGATTAACAAAGAATATAAAATTGAGAATTATTGTTAAAATTAAAATTTTAAAGTTCAAAATTCATAGAACTGTTACAGAATAGACATCAGGAAGTTATTTATGAAGACAAGAGCCTCACAGATATTCCCCTACTCTTTAGTTTTCCCCTTTACACTAAGTAGAAAATTGAAAACTACAGTGAGAACATATCATAGAGTGGAGATCTGAACTGGTTGACCGTGTTCAGCAGTAATGGATGAAAAAAAAAAAAAACAACCAGAACTTCACAACAGAATCCCAGTGCTGTTCCTTGCTCTTTACATAGGTTCTTGAGGATTTGTTATTATTGTTGAAAAACAAAGATGCTGCTGCTGCTTGTGTCCACCCTCATAAGAATCCTAGCTCTCGTACTAGAGTTTGGCCATAAATAAGATGATTGTTCATAATAAGGTAGATGCAAGAAGAAGCCCACCTAGTAAGGACACACTTCATCATGTTCACAGACTGCTAGTCATCAAACTTATAAACAGTGCTAAATTCTAAATTTCAGGGACTTGCAGTACTTGGGACAAAATTCCTAATCACACTACNCATTTATAGATGTCATGACCTCCAGGTAAATAGAATAAACTCAGTACTGTGTTATTGACAGTAACATAGTTATTGTGTATCAATTCTCAGAATAAATTGCTGTATTGTTTTCTGTAATGGTTCCCTTTTACAGTTAAATGAAATCATACATGATGGTGAAATTTAATACATCTGAGGATGCCAGTGGCCATGCCAGAGGTGCAGCAGGTGGCAATTGAAGTTCAAGGTGTCAGCCCACCAGAAGGCAGCTCCNTAATGAGTAAATCTTGGATAGGCAAAACCCTGAGACTACAGATCTCAGAATATCTTTTGCTTCTGCTGTGCCTTTCTATGTTTGCCACTGCCATCTTTCTCTGGTATCTGGCATGGTGTGAATGGGTGTGGGGAGATCCCCACTGCCTGTAATGCAGTGTGTTTATCTCATGGAAACATCCTCTTCTACTGGGCATTTTTACCTGTGGATTATTATGAAGACGATTTCTTCCTAAGCTGTACTAATTGATAATAATAATGTTAGTTTAAGTAGAGTTTTGATAATTAAAAATATAAACAAGGAAATGTCACACAGCTAGAACACATGAGTTGCTATTGAGAAGCTGTATAGACTATGGCTTAGGTTAATGATTAAGAAAAACATTTGAGTCCTTGTAGCCCAGCTCGCTTAAATTCTCTTAACTTTAATGTTGGGAGAAATGTTCACAGGTTTTGGAGTGCATAATAACTGAAACAAAGCTTTGAAAAATAACTTAAAATTAGACTAGGATGTTTTCATCAATAGCAGGAGGTAAAGTACCCAGGAAGAAAATCTAAATTTTCAGAAAGGCACATAGTTGAATGAGGAACTCATTATGGTCAGGGAACCAGAACAAAGCAACCCAATTATCATTAGCTGATGTGCCTTTCTTGCTAGGATTGGTTGATGACCAAAGGTGATGATTAATTCCTTGTACCCATTTTTACCCTCAATCTCCTGATATAAAAAACTATTGATGAGTGGGTATGTAACCTAAAGATTTAAAGTAGAGCTGACTGATTCTTTTTCATATATTAAAGTTTAGGTTTGTGATTCCTTTAAGATTCCTTATAAGATTACCTTTCAAGATAAGTAATAAAGTAATTGGCCCTTTCTTTGTAACTGTAAAATGCAGTCTGCCAGTAAAAGACCTGACTAAGAAGAATATCTTGCTTGCCTACACAGTTAATATATAATAAGTTGCTTAGGTATGAATGTACATGGGTTCTTGGGATAACTTGTTTTTTGCTTGTAATACATAAAATGCTTAATCTTGTAAGGGATATGGAAAACATGCTGTTTTTTACTTGTATTTATTGTAATCATTCACTTGAAAAACAGAATGTAATCATACTGTAATTTTTATATTGCCTGAAAGATTTTGGTGGGTATATAAGCTGTAAGAAAAAGAATAAAGATACAGGTAAAATGGGTTAGAAGGAAAACATCAAGAATGAGAGAAGGAAACCACGAGGAAAATAAAGAATAGAGAATATGGAAGAAGAATAAAGAAAAGGTCTGAAGAAAACCATCAAAAGAGTGTGTATCTTTTCCCTTTACCCCCTCAGACAGAAAAAGTCTTAGTACATGCCAACTCCATGGATTCCCTTTGAGCCCTGCGCTGCTGGGGGCTGGTCCACCATGCAGCAATATGCTGAGTTTACAGCATCAAGTTGTAACTGATGAGAGTTTAAGAGTGTTAATTCCATTCAATGATTTTTGGGGTGATTGTTATCTATTTGCTTTTAAATATTTCCCTGTTTTCTTCCCNTAGCCTGGTAAGATAGGTGGATTGTGCCATAATTATCATATTTCAGACAAATACTCAATAAATGGTTGTAGAAGTTAATTTTGATAAAAGAGATGCTAGCAGACCTCATTTCTACAAAGACAGCTGTTGCTACTTTTTCCTAATGGGATTGTTCATATGAAAAACACTTCTAGAGCAAGCCTCAATTTTTAACAAATTTGCTGATTTGTTTGGAGTAGTAAATATGGTTGTAAGAACAAAATATTCCCTCTTCCCACAGAAGTTATATTCTTGTGGGGTAGGTAAACTTACAANAAAGACATATGAGTAAGTAGAGTTTTAAAGTATATGTTGTCCTACTGTGTTTCTCTGTTGGATGATAAAACATTGACAAAATACAACTTGGGGAAAGAGAACGTTTATTTTTACAGATTCATTATTGATGGACATCAAAGCAGGAAGTCAAGGTAGGAGCTTGAAGCAGAAACTACAAAGGAACAGTCCTTTTTGGCTTGCTTACTCAGNTGTTTAAGCTGAAATCAGCTTCCAAGACTTGGCTACAGTCTCAACAAATTATCTTGCCAAGTGCTTAGATTCAGGTCCAAATTCCATCCATGAGTGCAGTCTTCAACTTACATACTTTCAAGTCATGCTCAGGAAATATTTAATATCCAAAGAGCTGTTTTCCAATTATCCTCAGAGTATAAAAAAGGAAGCCCCCAGCAAAAAAAGCATGGTACATGCATAGTTAGGTTAATAATAGGAAATGACATGGAAATGGAATATGCCATGAGAATGAGAATACAAGACATGACATGTAGGACTTAATCAAATGTGTTTATTTGACAGTTATTAAGGTGCTGATGTCTTANCACTTGTCTGAAACCATAAGAGATCACATTGTTTTTTGAAGCTTTTTCATGTCTTGGGTTCTGAGAGGAAAGAATATACATACATNTTTCAGCATCTGAACAATTTAACTTCCNCTGGAGACTGATCGTTGGTAGCCTCTCCATTCCTCCATGAAGGAATGCTGCCACAATTACAAGTAGATGCACTGAGGAAACATCTGTATTTCTGGGCTGTGATTCNAGTTACCCAGTTTCTTTCTTTTTTTTTTATTTATTTTTTGATGTACAACTGCAGGAGAGGCAATAGACAGACAGCCTGAACATAAATAGGTGT
Organism: Neotoma lepida; assembly: GCA_001675575.1. Classification (NCBI taxonomy): domain Eukaryota; kingdom Metazoa; phylum Chordata; class Mammalia; order Rodentia; family Cricetidae; genus Neotoma; species Neotoma lepida. Next base: position 30,519 of record LZPO01018083.1, on the reverse strand, counting down.
ACAAATTCCCATCTCAATAGTGAAATATTTCATTAAAGCTTGCCCAGTGATTGGGCAAAACCCAAATTTATTTTATGTAGCAGTCATTCTAGAGTCCTTCCTGTTAGGTAGCCTCCCTGGGTCTGTGGGTTGCAGAGTGATTGTCCTTTAGTTTATATCT
>LZPO01018082.1:20712-38676 GCA_001675575.1 Neotoma lepida | reverse complement strand
GCTGTGTTCTACTTTTTACTTTACTTTGTAACAATTAATTCATGTGATTTGTGAGTCACTAGAGCTGAAGTCATTTCTCTCTGATATTTTCCTTTAGACAAGTTCTTGTTATATAGCCCTAGCTGCCCAAACTCATGATCCGTTTGCATCTGCCTCCTCAGGGCTACATTACAGATGTGTGTCAACATATCAGACTATGGCATCAGGTCTTGGTGTGGATAGAATTGAAGGTGAGGAATTGTCTCTATCAAGCTGTTTTGGCCTTTACCTTGTCATTTTCCAGAGGTAACAGAGTGATTCAGCCTGCTGAGAGACTCTATCCAGTATTTTATACTTCATAATATAATGCTCCATTTTATTTTACAATACTATGGATCATACCAAAGCTTATGTAGGCCAATCAAGCCCTCTACCACTCAGCTATAACTCAACCCAGTTGAATACTGCTTTTGGGGAAAAGACATATTCATATGGAAAATAACAGAAAGTGTTATATTTAAACTTGTAAGGATAGATTCTGGTCTAGACACAAAACAATTAAAGAAATGGTAAATGGTACTAAATCTTGAGCATGCTTAGAAAATTCAGAATTAATAAAAGAGGAAGGAAGGCTGAAAATGTTTTTGGAACCATAAAAATAAAAACCCAAATTTTAATCAATTTGTCCCTATTTGGGTAAGTTAAATTTATCTAATCTATACTAGAAGAATATGATAAAAAAAAAAGAAAACACTTTTGGGAAGCTGGGGAGATGGTTCAGTAAATGCCGTACTGGTATGAGAACCTGAGTTTAATGCCTAGAATATATGTGAGAGAATGAACATGGTGGTTTANATTTATAATCTTACTTCTAGGAATATAGAGACTGGTAAATGTCAGGGTCTGCCTAGCCACTCAACCTACCTACTTGGCAAGTTCCAGGCCAGTTGCTAACCTTGTCTCCAAAAACAAAGTCTGATTCATAAGTGTCATAGCTGGGTAGGAATGTTAGTTCTGTACCTCCTTTAGAAGCTTCCTTGGCGCCTTCTGGTACCACCTTGGGGAGGGAGGAGGCATTCAAGTCAGTTCCTGGTCAAGTGGCTGTGGGCCCTGTGTCTGAAGTGCATGGTATCTTCAGCAATAGGAACTTAACTTCCATCTCTTGAGGGCCAACAAAAGTCAACAGTAATATTATGTGGTGGAGTTTTGTTAGATGGTTTTTGACTTTTGGGGGGAGCATTGTTAGACTTAGATGTAAAATTTCACTTAAACTATACATACATATTTATGTTTATAGAGACTTATGTGTATTGTAGGGTTAGGGAAGCTAGTTAATTGTATGATTCCTTATGANTTTTTTTCAGACATCCTTATTGTTATTCTATCCTCCTTTCTCCTTCTAAATTTATCTCCCTTTCTAAGGAGAGCCCATTTTTTTCTCATTACCTTCATCAGATCACTTGTACCCTGCTAGTCCCTCCTCTATTGATCCTTGACCCAAGCCATAGTCCCTTTTTACTTTCCTGGTTTCTGCAGTTATTCCAGGACATGCATTCACATTTGAGACCAACAAAGCACTAAAGCCCTAAGGGTGCAGCTGTGGCTATAACCACTNTTTTCTCATTGGACTCAAGACCCACTCAACAAGAGGGAAGTAATGCCTGGTCCTGGAAACCTAGCCAACTATCTGAGGGAAGTGAAGTCATGGATCTTGGAGGAGAACATACAACCACTATTTTTTTTTAACCCAGTATAATCTGTAACTACAGTCTAAATATTCATCTTTATGCCCAGTGGAAACTGTAGTCCTTACTCCTCATTAAGCAAACTTCTCCTTGAAACAGACAATGATCATTACANAAAATCACAATGAATCAAAATGCAGAGTTGCTGAGCCCAGTCCCAGTGCATACATATGCAAAACAAATCCTGAACCTAANGCTCAGGAAATATTGCAAAAGAGGGGAGCCAGAGTACCAGNCAGTTTTATGTGAATGATGGAAACTGCACCATAGAGCCTTACCAACCTGAATGCCAAGACATAGGATGAACCAAGTCAACAACAACAGACAGGCTAATGTGGATGGGGGAAAGACAAGGAGACCTAAACACCACACAAAGAACTACAGGCAACTAAGGAATGCTGAGTGGGAGAAATAGCTTTCCTCTGAGAAGATCACAATATTGGTTAGCAAATAACAAATGATCAACACTGAAAACATGCATATGGGTATAACATTATANAGTCTAAGATGTCATATTAAGGAATATACATGTATATATGCATACATGTATGCATGTAACAAAAATTAATGAGAAAGAAGAGGTCAGAAAAATGAAAGAGAGCGAGAAGGGTTATATAGGAATGTTTGGAAGGGGAAAAGGGAGTGGGAAACAATGTAATTATATTATAATCTCAAAAAATAAACAAAGTAAGAAAACAAAAATGTAGATGGCTTTTGAGGACGGATGAGGTGGACATCTGGTCTCCACATGCAATCCATACACACGCATGTGCATCCAATGAACACACATACACACACGCATACACACACACACACACACACACACACACACACACACACACACCCTGGAGAAGGGAAAGTGTAAAAAGGGTGGTCCTGTCAATCTCATTATGAAACGATACATTTCCCCCTCCTGTAAAGTATTTCTTGTTTTATATAGGTCTCAATTATATAACTAGTAAAAACACCATGCATGCACACGTATCCTTGCAGTATAGTGCAACCAAGCTGAGGCAGAAAGACAGGGAATTCGAATCCAGCTATGTCATGCCCATATGTTCTTTCTTAAACTGTGGGTCATGACTTCATATGGAGATAACGAAACTGAATGTTGGGCCACAAAAGCTTAGCAAGTCTTCTGAATGCACATAGACTGAAAGATTAATTCAAAATCNGATATTCACTATATCCTAGGTGCATCTGATTGTACTCACCATTCACCTCCACTGCAATGACCAACTTTATCGTAGCGTTGGTTCTGTAATACATATTCTAACGTTGTACTGTGAATGCTGGCTGTCACAGTATGCGACACCAAGCTTTCTGAAGTAAACCAGCTTAGGTTTGAAGCTANTGCATGCAATGACTAACATTTGTTTTTACTGTATATGGAAAGCTTTTTTTAAAAAGAGGAATNATATAATTATTGAAATCAANGATAATATTTTCCTATCACCNTTGCTTGTCATGTAAATATCAAATAAGCATAGCTTTGGATTGTTTTACACTAGGATACTTGACTTTTAAATTGTTGGCTGAGTTTCTGACTTGAGTCTTATAAAATTACTAAATAAATTTTGGCATGGATTTAAGGCAAAATTGTCACATTTACTGAAGTGGCCCTACATAAAATTCTGCCATTTTGTACTGTGTATTTACTCAAAGTAGTGTTCTCACCATTAACAATTATAAAATCAAAACATTGATCAATTCTGAAAGATACTGAATATATTCAATGTCCTAAAACAGTAGTTATGATCAACCNTCCTATGCTGTGACCTTTAATACAGTTTCTCATGTTATGGTGACCCCNAACCATAAAACTATTTTCATTGCTACTTCATAATTATAATTTTGCTACTTTCATGAATTGTAATATACATATCTTTTTTCTGATGGTCTTAGGTGACCCCTGTGAAAATCTCAATCAACCTCAGGGGGTCAAAACCCACAGGTTGAGAACTACTGTCCTAAAGTATCAAAATTTCATNCAAGGTTTACTATTTGCATCGAATAAACATATATCTCTATTTCATATGTATGAAAATTTCATCTNTAGTAAGTGTTAAAATTGAGTAAATAGCAGTATAATTTAAATTAAATGATTTATTTTCAGTAAATGTTTAATTGGTAAATCTATTTTGTATATCTCTATACTTGTAGTCATGTAAAAATATTTTCAGGTAAGAACGACTTGCTTGTGGTCTAAGAAGCCCTGATATAATACATAGTGAGTCCCAGGACAATAAGGGATTCACAAAGAATCCCTGTCTCAAAAATAAATAAATAAATAAATAAACAAATAAATAAATAAATAAATAAATAAATAAATAAGAGAAAAAGAAAAAAGAAAAAGAAACCCTGAGAATAGCCTATAAATTTGTTTCTAAAATGTCTAGTCATAAATGTCTATTCACTTTTTCTCTTCTCAAGGATTTCCCACCTTAGCTTAGCGAAGAACTTATATCTGAAAGCAGTAGGTTACAGTTGTCCCTTTTGCAACGTCTTACTCACTTTCTAGAGGACATAACAAATTGGATGTAAAATAGGTTTCTCATGCAAGTTTGAGCCAGACCAAAACCCAGCAGAGAGAGTGAAAGNAGACATGAAATCACATCCAAAGCCTGGGTGCTGTTGGCAATTGATAGCTGCTGGGAATGGGAAGGTCAGGTTCTAGAAAATGTTGCTACAGGTAGGTCTACCAAACTCTGGTAAAAGGCCACAAACCCATGAACTTCAGGGTAGCACAAACTGGATTTGATTAATGGGGGCGGGGATAAAAGAGCTCAGACAGTTATATAGTAGGGAAAAGAGAGTGTGTCTGGGTGGAGTTGGGGAAAGAGGTGAATATGGTCAAAACTATTGTACAAAATTCTCAAAGAACTGATTTTTCAAAAGGCTTTAACCTTAGCTGCTCTGTTTGCTTTGCCATTACCCTGACTATTGGTTGTTGCTGGAGGAAAGCTTAGGAAGGAAAAGGGAAAGTGTAAAATAGAAGACGAGAACAATCAAGTTTTCTTTTATTGAGCATAGAATTGAGCTAAAGTACTGCTTTGAAACTAAATCACACACACACACACACACACACACACACACACACACACACATACATACACATCAGGATGTTCTATATGTATAGGAAGTTAGTAGTGGCCTTGATGGAGTCTTTCATTCTGTTTTATATTCTTAAACATAAAGCCGCTTATCCTCTACAATTTAACTCCCAGTGGATACTCCCGGTATGCACATGCCAGCATTTTATTATGTATANAATATTGATACTTTGGCCTTTCAATAACTTTCTGTCCCTGCAATTTTCTGACTGTGAGAATCAATGTATGACAGAACTGCATTTTCTNGAGTTATTATTCTACATCTTATTAGGGCTGCTGCTATTAGAAAAACCCATCTCTCCTGTAGATCTACAGGGCAACCCATAGCCATGATTGTGTTAGGGCAAATCTCTGTCTTTTGCTTAAATTAATTGTATGAANAGAGCAGGCTGGTAATGAAGAATACAAAGCAGTCTCCAGAATATTGAAAATCTCACAACATAAGGTAGTTGTACTAAAAANATTAGTGAGTAGATTCTCATATTTAAAAATAATAATAATAATAATTTCTTTGTTATGATGTAGGTGTCACCAAGGAGATAAGTTTAGGAAAAACAGAAATGCATTACATAGGAAAATAATCTNACTCTTCTATCTTCAATAGTTAATAATCTTAAAGCCTAAGAAGTGCTAGAAGTTTGGGGAAATTTATCAGTATATTTAAGAGGAATTTTTTTAAACAGCCAAAATATTAGATTATGTGATTCCCTTGTTTTATAATTAACATCGTGAATAAATCTCAACTGTGAGTATGTAAATGTGACCAACCAAATACTGGGAAAAAAGAGCCTGTGGGTTGTCTCAAGTGAGACACTTAGCACTTATGTGTTGGTTTCATCCTGTGCCTGATCATAATATTGTCTGAAATCAGGAACATCTGCCTTTTCTTGTCACAGAGCTCATGACAGCTGCATGAGGCTGCCCAAAAACTCATGCCCAAACAGCCCCCCTTTAAATATCAGTAGACCACATGGGTACCCAGCTGTAGTTTGTGGCATCTCTTGCTCTTCTGCAGATGCCAGGAATATATACAAAGAACTCAGATAAGAGAGAGAGAAAAAAAAAACCATAACCCCCCAAATAGTTGCCCTTCTATTCCTGAGGTTTCCCCATCCTAAATCCTCACCTAACTTTAGTTGTCTCATTTTAGTTGAAGTGAGGTCTTCTGTGTAACTTATAAAATGTCCTCCTGTGTAACTTGTAAAGTGGTCCTCCTGTGTAATTAGTAAACTGGTCAAGTGATTTGCCAGCATGACAATGGATTTGAGGGCTGGGAATGACCTCTCTCTCCTTTCTGGCATTTCCCTCAGGATTTGGCATACATCTGTTCAGCAAATACACATTGGCCATTGACTTTGTGTCAAGCACCCTGCTGATCAAAGAAGGAATAATAAAACATGGTTCTTTTTTCAAGTCAGCTATAGGCAAGTAGAATTGTAAATGGTAGAACTGGGCATACCAAAGTCTACTCATCTACTTGCATTTGACAGTAGAACAGCACAATTTCATGATGTCAAGGAAGGACTGACTGGAGAGGATATCACTCATGCCAAGGCTACTCTGTTCATGGCCATGATTCCTAACCCCTTCACTGGAATCAGCTGCACCTTTCTTGTAACAGACGTGTGGAAACATTTTACAATGTTTTATTTTAGATACTTTTTTAGGTAGGGAAGGGGGCACAAATAATNCNAATGCCATCAATGAAAAACTATGGTTCTCTTTCAAAAATTATCTTATAGTAAGTTTTTATGAAGTAAGATAAGTAGGAAACAAATTTAAAAAAACACATTGGTATATGCCAAGTGCTCATTAAAATGCCCTCAAACCCAACTGTGAGTGAATGATATGATATTAGTTACAGTTTTTGATTAATAAATTAAATTAATAAGTCAGTGTCAATCACATTGNAGACTAGAAACAAGCTCATAAACAATTATGAGAAAGCTGAGGGTGTAGGTTAGTGGCAATGCACTACCCTAGAATGCACTATGACCTGTTTACAACACCAACGGTGTGTGTGTGTGTGTANAGATACATGAAACAACTGATTTAANATATTACTCTGCTCACATAGTCAGTGTAAAAGCATTTTTCCACCCAACATGATATTGAAAGCATAGTAAGGATAATTTCCTCTTCTCATTCCCTATCCTTGCAAGGTATCATCCTTTGACATTTAAAGTTACTTCCTGTTAAATATTTTCTGAAGAAGCCATGGTTTGTAGAAAACCTTTGCCTCTTATTGAGCCCCANTGTCAGTTCCATCTTCTCTTCCATGTTTCTTGAGCTAATGAAGGCTAGATTAGACCTTCAACTCATTTACAAAGAAAAATATCTCTATCAGATTTAGCTTCCTCTTGCCTTTTTCAGGAAGACATTTTATTCTCTTCTCTAAAGTTAAACACTACCCTGGACTTCAAGAACTCAAAATACAGATGTTGGATCCAAGAGAGGAGGCTTTGATAGTCANCACTACCAATTGCTAATCATACAGCTTTTTCTATGGTGCTCAAAATAGCCATACAATAAAATCATAGGAACTCACAGTATTCTGATAAGGATGTAGTCAAATAATATGCAGCTTTCTTGCTAACTAAGAGCATTACACACCTTACTTTATCACCTTCATAATAGTTCTCCAATATTGCAGGCATTTATTTCAACAATTATCCATTCTATTCCCATATCACTTTGTATTTAAATACTTGCTATCAGTCTATATTTTGTTTTATTACTCTATGCTAAAAGGATAGAAAATATAAAATAATTACTTTGATCATATTTACCCCTTAAGTTGTTCTGCAGTTTCTTTCCTGTTTGCTGGTAAATGTGTTTTAAAGTTTTTCTTCCCCTACATATCTTCAAAATCCAATTACCTTATCTTATTTTCCAGAATCCCGAATCCATCATCCAGAACTGCTCATGAAGCCTTTTATGAGCTTTCATTATTCTTACTTTCTTGCTTCTCTGCAGCAGTTGACACTATTGACAATCACCATAACTTTCTAAGTTTTTGTGACATTATTTTAGTTCTTCTCTGACAGCTTTGCCTTCAGTTTCTCTTCTCCCACCCCTGGATGTAGGTGCTACTTAAGGACGTGCCCTCCTCTGTTACTTTTCCTATTTTCTCTCTTGGCAAACCCATCCATGCTCAGACACTTCTTTAATTATCAATGCTGTTAAGCTAGCTTTCAAAGCTGTCACCTTGCCTATACTCTTTGCCTCAACTCTGCAACACAATTTCTAACTTCATCAAGTACATCTTTAACTTTGCATGACCTTAAAGAGTCTAGAGTTTCTATTCAGATGCCCAAATGTGATGACAAAGTCTTCAGTTCCTGGGGGCTTTCTGCAGAGTTACAGAGATAAATAAGGAATAGCCACTGTCAGCAGGGCTAATTACTAAACTCACACATGTCATCATGAGATTTATGAGATAAATTTTCTAAATAGACTGTTAATTAAAGTTTTCATTTAAGAAGTTCCAAAAATCCTGATGATTTCTCAAAACGTCTTGAACTTCAGGTAGCTACATAATAGACTACAAAATGGTTTGGCCAGTTAAAATANAAAATAGAGAATCATAAATGCAGAATTTAATTGATCGATTAAAATAAAAGGTATAAAAGATTAATTGTTGCTTCATTATTAAATTATTAAATAAATGGAAATGGAGGAAAAGCTTTTATAATGGAGTGAGACATTACAGAAATGAATTTAATATCAAGGAACACACTGTTGGCACTAAAAAGGGTTAATAACTTAATGATAAAAATTTCTATCTATTTTAGCATATTTGTAGTACAAATTAGTGGTTAGTTTGAAAATTAATGAAAGCATTTTTAGACTCTTTAATCTGTCTAGCCAAATTTTTAGAGGTGGTGAATAGTGTGAAGATAATTTTCAAGTATAATTAAAAGTCTGTTAAAATCTACAATCAGCTTTTCAGTGATACTTAATTACTGTTGCATTTGTACTTAACACTCAATTTTGAAGTTAGATCAAAGTCTACCCTTAGTAATATCTCACACCTCAGAGTCATTCCTCATATCTAGGATCTGTTATTGCTGAAACTGTTGGGGCTTATTTAAATGAATTTCATAATTAGTTTCCTTTTTTAACTACATTTCTGGTTGACTAGAACAACAGTGAAATGATTGGTAGTCAAGTACTTAAGATAGACATCACTAAGGATGACAGTATAATCACAGCTTAAGATGTTGCACATTTATTGCAGTAGTTACCATGGAGATTTAAATTTGGCTCTTTAATAAAAAGTACATGGGTTTGACTTTGAATGCATTAATTCTGGCTAGCAGTAGGTTTCCAAGTCAACTGTTTATGGAAGCAGCAGTGTTGGAATTTTGTCCTAGAAATCATTGTGGAACCACATACTTACAATTTTTAAGATCAGTTTCTTGAGATTTTAATGGATATGTTATTTATTGTGTAAATGAAATGCTATTTCCACAAAATACATATGCAATACTTTTGTGATATGTCATTCATTTTCTTTTCCAGAGGGGAAACAAAAGGTTAGATATGAAATCTCCCTCTCCGATCTCTCTCTCTCTCTTTCTCTCTCTCTCTTTCTCTCTCTCTCTCTCTCTCTCACACACACACACACACACACACACACACACACACACTCTTTCTTGTATGTGTGTGCGTGTGTGGATGTGTATGTATGTGTGTATGCATGTATGTTCAAGGAGGCCAAAGGAGGAAGTCTGGCACAATCCTCTGTTGATTTCTACTTAGCTCCCCCAAAACAAAGTCTTTTACTGAACTTCAGATANCACTCTTGGTTAAATGTATTCCAAGTANACTTCCTGCCTTTGAACCCCTGTGCAGGTGTTACAGGGCATAAGGCCACATGTGGCTTTTTACTTGGGGATCTAAATTCAGATTGTTATGCTGTGTTCTTATTCCTTCATATTCACAAACTTGAACATCAAATATTCTAATGTTAATTTAGAAATAATAAAAACAACAAACAAACAACAACAAAAAGAAAGAAGGATAATAAAAACAACAAATAACAANTAACAACAAAAACAAAGAAGGAATGCACCACTAAAGATTATAAACAGATACTGCAGANGCCTATGCTCTGGATTTCTGATGTTACCTATAAGTCTTGCCCACAGAAATTTACAAAACATTTTATTTTTATTATTATGTGTGAGTGTCCATGATGTATATGGGTGGCACAAGTAGAACACGAGGTGTGTGTGGAAGTCAAAAGACAACTTTGAAGATTCATTGTTTTCCTTCTAACTATGCNTTGTGGGAATTACACTCAGGTCAACATACTTGCATAACAAGCACAACTACCTACTGAGAAGTCTTGCAAGACCTAAGTTTTATAATTTATAAATTCTACCCCAGCTGTATGAAACNACAGCAATCTCCCTCCTGTTTAATCATAATGTGCCATGTAAAGGGACCTAGAATTGTACCATTTTACGTCATTTTTATTAAATATCCCACACTAATTGAAATAAGAAAGCCGTATCTTGTAGTAGCATTCATGGAGGCTAGTGACGGTTTAGGTACATACTATGTGGCTTGTATATGAAATATGGTTAACTGGATACATGTCTGCTACTTTAGAGGTGACAGAAGGTATAAAATGAACATTTCAAGATACATTCAGGATAAGTAAAATTAGTGGAAGAAACACGATCTCATATGTTTAATAGATGCTGAAATCTGTTATGACAATCTGTATAAAAATAGGCTATAACTTACTATGCAAACAAATGCCTTCAAAACAACATGAGCTCTTAGAACATGGCCTGGAATGTTTAACTCTTTTCTGTATGTCTTGTACCTAGAACGGTGCTTCATAAATAGCAAGCATACATTAACTGTAAAATAAGCCAGTCAACTAAAATACTTTTTCTGAGACAATGAGTTGTACTTTCCTGCCTTTCAGATGCACTGATTCTTTATATCTAGCATGGATGAATCCAACTAATTCCATGACTCCCTTTAAGGTGTACCACATGCTTTATCTTGAACATCCCTCTGAAAAAACTTGCACAATAGGATTATTTGTATCATTTGGTTTAGGCTCAAATTTCCTCTTTGAGGTACTGCAGAACACTTTAAATAATAAAATTCTTTACCACTCATCATTCAAACTTGTTACAACATTTTATATAGCTTTATTTTCTACTAGGCACATGTTTATCTAAAGTTATCGGAGTGCTTACTATGCTTATTAATTTATTTTATTTCATTTCTCAGTAGGATAAGCTCCATGAGACAGAAACTGTGCAGACATGTTCTGTACATATGAATATATTTTTCAGATAAAGAGTAAATGACCTAATTTAAATTATTTGTAAACTACATTTTAATCTAAAGGCAAGTATCTCATTAACAAAGTCATATAGACATATGCTGATAAAAATATTAAGAATTTATGTGTAACATTTTCTTAAATTTTCCATTTTCATATGAGTTAAGTTAAAGCTCAAATTCTAAAATAGTTCTAAGTCCATTCATCATATTTAGATATAAAAAGAATCAATCATTTCATATAGGAGTATTTCTGGAACACATCAAATATAAATAATCAGGACAATTGTCTCAATTTTTCTTTTCATATATTTTTATTAAAGCATTTTTCATACAATATATTTTGATCATATTTTCTCCTCCTCCAACTCCTTGATCTTCTTCACCTCCCTACCCACACAACGTTATGTGTTCTCTCTTCTCTCTCTTCTCTCTCTCTCCCTCTCTCTCTCTCTCTCTTTCTCTCTCTCTCTCTCCCAGTCTCTCAAACTTCCTCCCAAACATCAAAAAACAAACACAAGAGTCAAACAAGACCCACAAACATCATAAAAATGAAGATCAATACAGGCAAAAAACNAAGAGGACAAATAATGTCAAAACAAAGCAAAAGGAAACAAAAATACACAAAATACCATTGACTTCATCTGTGTTGGCTAGTAACTCCTGGGCATGTTCAACTCTGTTTTGTCTGATTAAGCATATTTAATGGGAGGCTATACAAAAATTTAGTATAAAGATAATATGACAAACATATTAATTTTTTGAAGATTAACCTACTTTGAAGACCCTATCAAGGGATATATATATAACAGTAAATGATCAAATAATCAAAGAGCTGGTTCTTTGAGAAGATAAAAATGATTGACAGACCCTTTCTGCAATTAACCAAAATGAAGAAAAGGTAATCAAAATTAACAGAAACAGACATAAACAAGGAAACATTATAACAAATTCAAAAGAAAATTCAGAATAATATCAGGGAATACATTAAGAAACTTATGCACCATTAAACTTGTAATCTAAAAATAAAAGGAGGAGCTTCTAGATTCATCCAAACTACCAAAATTAAATCAATCAAAAGTGATGAAGAAGTATACTTCATTCTCATCAAAGAAACAAAGAAGAAAACATCACGATCNTAAACATATGTGCACTAAACCCTGGCCCCTTCAATATCATAAACAGCTTACTACANAACTTTGAGACACAATTAAATTCCAATTCAGTAGAAGTATTTGTCTTCAATACTTCATTGTCTCCAATGGACAAAATTTAAAAATAAAGACATCATTAGTCTTTAAAGAGACTCACAAAACAAGGACATTGAATGATTAATAAAAAGACTTCAGACTAAAAAGCAAACACAGGCCCACATGGATTCACAGTATAGTTATAGCAGACTTTCAAAAAAGAATATAGAAAATACTTCATAATTTATTCAACATTAGAGAAATAGAAGGAACACTTCCAAACTAATTTGTGAAACCAGTTTCAGTTTATTTCCTAAACCAAGTAAAAACACAAAAAAACTATAATAAAACTCCTATTAATACATCAATCATACTATCAAAGAGAATACAGACATACATGAAAATATCATCTGCCATGATGGAATTGGCTTAATATCACAGATGCAGTTAAATTTCAACATCAGCACTCATATAAGTGGGCTTACATGCAAAATATTACATGATCATCTCAGTAGATTTTGACAAAATATACCCTGTTTCCATAATACTAACACTAGAAAGAGTAGATTGGGAAGGATCATACCTCAACTTAATAAAGATTATATATGACACATCCACAGCCAATGCCATCCTGAATGCAGAAAAACCTGAAGTAATTCCATTAAATTTNGGAACAAGACTGGACTATCTACTTCCCTACTCCTTTCAGTAGTGCTTGAAGAACTAACTAGAGCCATAAGATAAGAAAAGGAAAATAAATAGATATAAATAGGGGAAAAGGAAGATAAAGTATCCCTATTTTAAGATGATATGATATGTATAAGACATCCCCAAATCCATTAGAAACATTCTATATATAAACAAATTTTCAGTAAAGTGGCAGAACACAAAATCAACTTACAAAAATCAATAGTCTTCCTTTATACCAATAACACACTGGAAAGGAGGTCATAGAAACATACCTATTCAAAATAGTCAAAAAATATCTAAGTATAGTGGCCTGGAGAGTTGGCTCAGGGGTTAAAAGAACTTGTTGGTCTTAAAGAGGACTAGTGTTTGATTCCCACNCACACAGCAGCTGACAACTGTATGACACTCTAGTCCCAGAGAATCCAACATTCATTTCTGTACTATGTGAGCACCAGGGTTACNTGTGGTGCACATACAGACATGCAACAAAACACTCATAGAAATAAATCATTGAGGAATCTAAAAAAATATATTTTGAAACTAAGAATAAACCTTACCAAATAGATGAAAAACATCTATAATGAGAACTCTAAATTTCTGATACAAGAGATTGAAAAAGACATTAAATAAGGAAAAGTCCTCCTGTGTAAAAGGTTTGGTAGAATTATCATTGAGAAAATGACCATGACACCAAAAGCAACTTACTGTTTCAAAGGAATCTATTTCAAAACCCCCACATCATTCTTTATAGAAACCAAAAAACATTCTAAAACGAACATGAATCACAAAAAGATTATAGATAGCCAAAGCTATCACAAGCAAAAAGAAGAATGCTGGAAAAATTACCATGAGAGATTTCAAGCTCTTATACAGAGCTGTAGTGATAAAAAGACGATAGTGCTACTACAAAAACAGACCCAGATCAGCAGAATGAGACAGAATACCCAACATGAGTGTACATCATTATGACCACCTTATTTTTGATAAAAAATAAAACAAAGTAAACTTCAGGGAAAAGACAATCTCCTCATTATATATTGTTAGGAAAACTGAATGTACATGGGTAGAATAAAATCAGACTCATACCTTTCATTCTGAAAAAAAAAATCAACTCAAAATCCATAAAAAAAATCTCAATCTGAAACTTGAAGTGCCAGTATTGCTAGAAGAAAACATAGGCAGCACCCTACAAGATGTAAATGTGGAAGAGAACTTTCTGTATGGGATTCCATTTGTTCAGACTTCAGGCCAACAACTGACAACACGTGAGGTTCTCATGAAACTAAACCGTTCCATACAGCAAAGGAAAAAAATTCAGTCTGTGAATGGGGAGCCCACAGAGTGGGAGAGAATTTTTGGCAGCTATACATCTGGTAGAGGATTATTATCAAGTATGTACAAAGAATTCAAAACACAGTAAAGAAAATGACTCAATAAAAAAATGGATTATATAGCAATACAGAGAGTACTCAAAATAAGAATCAAATTGAGCAAGAAATGTCTTTGTCTTTAAAATCTTCAGCAATTGGGGAAATGCGAATTAAACTACTTCCAGATTTTAGCTTCATCTACCCAGAATATCTTAGATTATGAAAACAACTAAAAAATGCTACCAAATATCGAGAGAACTGTTGCTCAAATTGCAAACTGGTGCAGCCACTCTGGAAATCAATGTGGAGAAATTCCAAAAAACTAAAATAGATCTGCCATATGATGCTGCTATACCCTTCCCCAGCACATGCCCAATGGATTCAATATTCTACTCCACAGATACTTGCTCTCCTGTTGGAGCCCACTAGATTTCCTAGTGGCTGTACCCAGCAGGACTACATAAGAGGCTGATTGGATCACCGGCCTGTGTACCAGGTGTTTGTAAGGGTCTACACTTAACTGTAACTAGCAAGGGGGTGGTCTTTTGCTCCACCCTTTGGCATTGTTATAAATAGCCCTTTGGAATAAAGTTCTGGGCCCATGTGCATAAGGATCCAGGCCCATTCGAGTCTATCCTTGGTTTTTCTCTCTGTTTCTCTCCCCTCTACTTCTAACTAAGTCTCTTATCCCTCATTCCTCAAGAGTCCCTGGAGTAAATAATGGTGGGGGCTGGTCCCCCACACTCTGCCATGGCCATTGACATAGGAAATAAAGACAAACAAAATGTCCTTCAATGGATAACAGGAGGATGAAAATATGATATGTATACAGAGTGGATTACTATTCAGCTGTAAAAAATGGGGAGATCATGATAAAACTTGAAAATATTATACTAAATACTAAATACTAAATGAGGGGATCTGTACTCAGAAAGTGCTGCATGTTCTTTCATTATANAGTATGCATGCAAGTTATAGTTTGGATTAAAGAATAAATAATAGAAGTCTTTTATCTTTTCTAGTTTAATTTAGCAAATGTAGTCCTCCATATTATGAAATTTTAACCTATTATAATTTAAGAAACAATGCAAGCAATGAGTGCTTGTTAGTATCATTCTAAAGTTTTATTACTATCTAATCTACTTGGTCATTTCCTTTGTTCTTCCTCTGGGCATATAAAGAATAATACAATTTTAACCTCATAACTTAAAATAAAATACATTCTGATCACACTTTTCCCTCCCCCAACACCTTCCAAGTCTTCCCACTCACCAGAACCTTTTCCTTTCTTCTCCTCTTAAAAAATAGACAAGCAAACAATGAAACAAATTGAACAGCAGCAACGAAATAAAACAACACACACAGCATAAAACACAAAGTCAGCAGGGTANGACTAAAATAACTAAATTTCTTACGTAACACTTAGTTTCATTTTTAAAATAAAAATGATAGAAGTTATAAACTTTAGGAACACACAAGGGTTTTACTCTGTGGTTTAAATATAAAAAGCCCCCCATTGAATAAGAGATATGTTTAAGGGGCAAATCTAGATGGGTAGATTAAATANTAGAAAACCTAGCTATAAAGCCAGAGACGGTAGATACTAGCTATAATCCGAGCATCAAAGGGTGGCTGTTGTGAGTTCTTGACTAGCCTGTGCTATCCAGTAAGATCCTGTCTAAAGCAATCAATAGCAGCAGCAGCAACAACATAAAGCAATAAAGCAAAGAAGGTAAGAAAAGAGGGAGAGAGNGGAAATCTAACTAAGCATTAAAGNCAAGAAATACATCTACGGGAGTGTTTTAGATTTACCATGTAGTCAACAGGTAACCAGAGAGCTGTTTGTTGGATCAGCTCACTAATGTTGGTTTATACTCCTTATGAGGTCATGTATACATATGACCTCAATTTATCACCTCATAACTTTATTAAAACTGAGCCAAATAAATTACTATATAAACAATATTACAGTTTCCTTAAGGAAAAGTGTTTCATAAAAACATATAAATCAAAATCATGAATAATATATGAGCATAGTATGATTAATTTCAATTCAGTGAAAGGCTTCCATCATATTCTAGTTCCTATAATTTTTCAAGTAAAAAGAAAATGAAGTCATGTTTTCTACATTGACAGATAATATCTTTTCCTTATGCAGAAGAATTAAGTTTATAAAAAGGCAAAGAGTTCTACTAAAACTGTTCCAGGAAGACTTTTATTGGAAATGATTTCCAACTAGCACATCACTCTTACTCAGTTCCACTTGTTAAAATTTATATTGGATGGACATTTCTGGAAAGTTTCAGGTTTCTTGTAATATTGTAAAACCGTTTCTTTAGCTCCTTTTCACACTGTTTTTCGGAGCCTCTGCTTTTCATATTTCTGCTGTTTATTGTGTTCACTAACTTCTTTCCACCCCATTGCTTGTACAGTTTGAAAAGAAGTCCAATTTCACACACCAAGACCTTTTCCTTGCTTATATAAACCAAATAAATATGTTGAACTTTACAATAGAATTTGTATGAAAGAAAATTGGTACACAGAGTCTTCTCTCTAAAGTAAATGATCAGTTATTAATAAAATATTGATTACTAATGTTATNACAATAATAAATAATAATAACCCCATAATAATAGCCAAACTATATTTTTCCAAATGAAAATTTTTGTTTTCTCTAACTACAGGCCTACATTTGAATTAATGAATCAATAATTTTGAGTTTGGGGCAGATANTGTTCTGTTTTTTTACATGTATTTTCAGTTTTACAATCCCATTTATTGAAAATACTGTTTCTTTTCCTGACTAGCCTTCGAATATTTGCTGACAATACTATGCTCGTATATTTGTGGGTTTGTTTCCAGGTTTTCAGTTTTGTTCCACTCCCTTGTATTTATTCCTAATCCACAGTCTTAATTACTATAGCTAGCAATACATTTTAAATCATACTGTTGGTCAACTTGTTGTTTTACCAAAGTGATTTTAAACATTCTACATCACTTGTGTTTGTATATGGGTTTTAGAATTAGTTCGTCGAATTCTATGAAGAAAGGTGCCCTGGAGTCTGTTAGTGTTAATGCATGGGAGGAGGAAGCCATCTTTATAATGTGGAAGCTATCAGCAAATAAACATGGTACCTTTTTAAATTTACTTAGATCTTTTGCTTCTCACAGTAGGAAATTGCAATTTTATTATTGTTAGATAATCTCCAGATCACATTTTTGGTGCTATAATAGTAATTTTTTTCAGTTTGATGGAGTTGGATCCTATATGGGAATGCAAATAACTATTGTATATTTTAACAGTATTTTTATAAATTCCATTTATTTTTTGAGATTTTTGATACACTACTCAATGACAGTGTTAACATTTTCCTTCTCAGGATGTTTTGTTTTGTTTTTACAACATTGCGCTATGTAAAGCTCCTCTATAAATTTAAGTAGAACTCGTAAGAATGCAAACTTCATCTTTTCCTCATCTTCATGTGGGAGATAGTATTCCATCTCATTTTTCCTTTTTTTATTTTGTATGTGTGTATGTGGTACGCATGTGTACATGTATGTGAGT
>LZPO01018081.1:10832-23802 GCA_001675575.1 Neotoma lepida | reverse complement strand
AGAGAGAGAGAGAGAGAGAGAGAGAGAGAGAGAGAGAGAGAGAGAGAGAACCCCAAGATCCAGGCTGTTAAAGAGAAACAAAGGCAAGGCCAATTGAGAAGTGAACAGTACCCAAAGGGGTGGGGGTGGAGGAGTAAAGAGCCTCAGAGAGAGACTGAAGCAAGAGTCGGGGCAGAGGGGGTGGACAGCAAGCCTCCTACCCTGGGAAGGGGACACAGTGTACAGATTAAGATCTCTATCGAGCTTGTGGCTGGAGCGATTACAGTGTATTAGAGTCCTGTCAGTGTTGACAAACACTGCTCCAATTAGGAATTAGTTCCACAAGGCATCAGATAACAGGGCTGTTGTTGACCTGCAAATAGACTGCACCCCCCTTCCTACTTGCTCATTCAAATAGACACCAGCTGTTTCCTGGACNATTCCAGAAAGCCCAGCATTCAAAGTCTCCTGCTACAGCAGCCTGCAGGGAACAAAAATGAATATCCAATGCCAGTATTCTGCTAAACACAAGTACTTATCCTAAGAACATAAGTCAAAGTTGGGAGAGTCTTATCCCTCCATACTTTGTCCAGCATCAATCCCATGACTTATCTTTCTTTTGTTGTCCCAAGGCTATGTATGTACTGTCTAGGGATGATGCCCAGCNTGTGTCTAACAATTGGTAAGCAATTCGAAGTTAATTTCTAGTGCCTGGATCAAGAAGTCTGGCTGAGCACATCCCGCAGACTCACTTCTTTACATAGAAAAGAGGGCTATTGGTGTGGGGTGCTGAGTAAGAAATAAGTGTCATTGATACATTCAAACCTATGGAATCCAGACAGATGAAAGGCAGACAGGTGGAGAAGCAAGACGTGAGCAGGAGAGCATTGTTAGAAAGGAAGCTTTGACTGCTGAAGAGCAGTAAGCATCAGGTCCCCAGAGCAGGAAGAGGGACTACTGGCCAGTAGACAGAATGGTTGACTGGGGTCTGTAGTAGATCCTTTACCNGGCACAAGAACATGCCAGCTCCCTAAACTTTCAAGGCAGAAGATATGCTACAGGAGGGGAAGGGTGGGCTTAGCCAGAGAGGACATGCTAACAAAATCTGAGGTCCATACTGCCTGTTGCTCTATCAAAAAACTGAATTAGAAGTTGGTGTGAGGNAAGACTGTTCAAGAACAGACCTGAAGCTGATGGAGGTGATCTCTCCATCTCAAATCATCTTGAAAAGGCTCAGCCAATATGAGGGGCTTTTACAGGATTCAAAGGGACACAGTGAAACAGCAGGCAGAAGNTGCCTGGGTTNGGTGGGGGCTTTCTCCACAGCACCACCTCTCTCACTTTCTCTTGAAAGTCCATTTGGACCTGGACCTGCTCAAGAGGACCTGTAGCTTCTTTCTAGATAATCCAGTTCATCTGAACACAAGGAAAAGAGGAAGCATTAGGCTCACAACCATCTGTGACTCCAGCTCCAGGGGATTTGGCNCCATCTTCTGGACTCCATAGGTACCTGCACTCACATGAGCACACACCTACCTCATGTGTATAAACATAATTTAAAGTAAAAATAAATCTTTTTAAAAGAGATTGGGAGTTGACGCAAAATCTAAAACNCCCCAGTTCATCAACTCATATCCTAATTCTGCTCCTAAGCAGCCCAATGGTGGTTGTTCTGGAATTTCCATACTTTTACATTTACAGTATAAATATGGTTTCTGTCTGTACTGTTACAGTAAGTCTACTGTTAATCCATGTCATTTCCATAGGATGTGGAAGATGTCTCTGTTTTGGCTGCTTCATACTGATTAAGGACATAGCTATGGATTCTTTTGGAATTATGTCCAGACAGAATCTGAAAATAGGGCCGGAAGGTCCTTCCTCTGGTGGGTGACTGAAGTGTAAGGAAAGGTTTCTCTTTAATTTCCATACACAAAGAGGGTGGGAGGACTGAGACTAGAGAGGAGCAGAAGGCACAGGGAAGGAAATGAGGGGCAGTTTCAGAGGCAGCCCTCTTACAGAAGGACAGTCAGTGACCCTGGAAGCTGGTCCACCCATAGAAGCTTCAATGCAATATTCAGGAATCCAGCTCCTGGTCAGAGGCAAGCTTTTGGGAGGTCCATGTCTCTCCAACAGCCATAGAAGGATGCATGCATCACGTGGGAACTTCTATGCTTCTACAACAATCTTCGGAGTTGGAAGTTACAAATACAGAAAACATAATGATAGAAAGTCACAACACATCTGAGAAAAGCGAAACTATGAAAGAGATGTGCAAAANTCAGTGAATTCATTTGCTGACTCCAGGAAATTACATCAATTAAAAGCAGGAACAAGATATTAAAATAAGCATAACTAAATTATTAAAGATACTGAAAATTAAAAATGTTTGTGAACTAAAATTCAATTGACAATTTCAAAAGCAGAATGGAAATGCTAGGGAGGGAAGGAGTTTGATGGAAGCCCAAGCTGAGAATTCCTCCTAGGAAGAAAAGTATGAAGGAAATAAAGATACATTGGTGTCCAGACACACATCTGATAGAAATGGGGGGCAGGGCATGAGACAGAGTAGTTATGACACACAAAAAAGAAAATAGAAACATATAATTCAATAAATAAGCCTCAAAACAAAGTGAGAAACTTTAACTTATTATACTTAAAATTTTTAGGTATGGCAGAAGAAATTGAAATTAATTTAAAATTATTGAAAAGGTGAAGAGTTGACTAACAAAATTAGCAAACTATTAAATCATTAAACACCTTGTTTTTAAATGTAAACAGGCTTTTCACAGGAATTGGCCATGCTCTTTTAGGTTACAATATAAAAATAATTTATTTTATTTTATGCATATGAGTGTTTTGCTTGCATTTGTGTCTGTATACCCTATGTGTTGCTGGTGTGCATACAGGTCAGATGAGGGAATCATATCCCCAGGAACTGGAATTATGAATGGTTGTGAGCCATCATGTGGGTGCTGGGAGTAGAACCTGGGTCCTTTGGAAGAGAGACAGGTGCCCTTAACCACTGAGCCATGTGGTTAAGCCCCCAAAACAAATCTTTTAAGAAAATATTGGGAAGGGAGACAACAACTCAAAATCTGCTGTTCATCAACTTGCATCCTGTAGCTGGAACTTTCTCTGGTCTTGCCCAGCTCAGTGGTCAGGATGAATCTCCCACCCGCGACCCTCAGCTGCTTGGTCCCAAGTAAACACACAGAGGCTTATATTACAAACTGTATGGCCTAATGGCTCAGGCTTCTCACTAGCTAGCTCTTACAACTTAACTCAACTCACTTCTATTAATCTGTATGTTGCCACGTAACCATGGCATTACTAGTCTGCTGGCATCTTGTTGCTCCTTGGGGGGCAGGCTGGTATCTCCTCTCACTTTCCTTTCTTCTCCTGTCTCTTCAGTTCTAGTGTCCAGCCTAACCTTATTCTGTCTTGCCATTGGCCAAACAGCTTTAATTATCAACCAATCAGAGCAACACACATTCACAGCATACAGAAAGATATCCCACAGCAGCATTCTACTTCTGCCTCTCTAAAATAACTAACTTAATAAACATCAGAAATAAATATATCTTTTGAATTTATTGATTACAAGGCAATAGAAATGCAAATTAACACCCAAGGAAAGGAAGTCTCTCGGTCTGCCTTCAGGAGCATGTCTCTGTGTAGGTAGAGTTTTCTTNTCCTGCTGGCCAATAACTCAGGCTTGATACTAACTAGCTCTTACATTTAAAGTTAACCCATATTTCTTATTTGAGCTCTGCCGACTGGCAGTACCTTTATTAGCATGGCATGTTCATCTCCTGCTCCCTCTATATCTGGCTGGTGACTCCTCTGACTTGCCCTTCTTCCTCTCAGCATCCTCTTAGTCTGGTTTTCCTGCCTAACTTCCTCCTGTCCAGCTATAGGCCAGTGAGCTCTTTATTAGCCAATGAGAATAATACATATTCAGAGTGTACGAAAAGATTGCCCCACAGCATACATGGACCTGGATGTGTCCAACCTGGGCCTTCCAGTATACATGCATTCCAGGACAGCANTGAATAGAGCCCAAAATGTTGGTAGATGACAACATAATATTACAGGATCAAAAGGTTGGTCATCCCATACCTGGGTTCATGAGAGTCCTAATCTAATAAATGAATGGCTTAATCCATTAGTGGCTTTAAAATTTGAATGGGTGATATGATAAAACTGTGAAGGGTAGGGCCTGTTTGAAAGAAGTAGGTCACATGGACATGTCCTTGGGATAACATAGATTGGCATGGCTGCTTCCTGTTCTTGCTCTGATTTGCTTCCTGTCTACCATGATGTAAGCAGCTCACTCATGCTCTCTCACTTCCTGTCTGCCATGATGCAAGTAGCTCAGTCATTCCCTCTCACTTCCTGTCGGCTATGATGTAAGCTGCTCAATCATGGTCTCTCAACCATGGTGGACTGAAAACCCTGATATTNTNAGNNAAATAAATCCTTTCTTCCTTAGCTCTCCTTAGGTTGTTTAGTCCAGCATTTTGTTACAACAGTGACAAAACTAACTAACAGTGATCACGTTGCTGAATAATTTCATCCCTGAAAAGGAAGTTAAAAATGACCATCACTGATCTGAGAAATGCAGAAGGCTGTCACATTTTACTTATCGATTATTTCTCACCAAAGATTAATAAAGACAAAGGAGGAGTGGCATTTGTGTGTTCAATAGAGTACAAGACATCCTAAAATAAATCAACCAAGTTTTCCACTTAGGAAGCTAGAAAAACAATAACAAAAGTATTCTAAATAAAACGGAAAAAGCATTATGTAAAAATGAAATCAGAAATAGTTAAATTGCAGCATTAAAAGTAGAGTGAATAAATACAAACAAAAGTAACTCTCTGAAAAGGTTCTAGAATGTACCAATATTTGGGAAGTATAATGAAGGAGAAAAAGATAAGGAAAAAAATAACATGTTTATATAAGATATGAATATAGACAGTGGAGATGATATCATGAAGGGAAAGTTTGAATAATAAAGACACCGCAGAACTTAAAAACACTAACAAAAACATAAATCACAAACATTTACTTAGGAAAGAGAAAACCTGACTAAAATAATAATAACAGAGGTTGAAGGAATAACAAAGCAATCATCTCTAAAATAGTACAAGAATCCAATAACCAGAATGAGTTTTTCAGAACTTTCAAGGAACAGATACTTTTTGTGTCAAATAAACTGTTACNAAATAGAGAAAGCAAAAAAAGTGAGATTGAGAGAAACTACTTGGTCACTCTATGAAGCCAGCAAACCCAACAACAGCATACAATTATCTTTCAACTAAAGCAAACAAATAGCATATATGAATTTTGTCAATGATGCATATGANTTTAGATACAAAATATTACAAGTATCTTTCCAGTAAATCTTCTATGCTGTTATGTCACATGTCCAAGACACTGTTCAACAAAATAGTTGCAGAAACATGTGTTTGATGTCATCTAACTTTGTGTAACTATGGAAACTACATTTGAATTGTTGGAAAATAACTCAAGGAATTGTAATAGATGCTATTTGGAGAAACAGAGCTGGAGATGTGGGAGGGAGGGTGGTCAAAGCAGAAAGTGTGGGTAGGGAAGGTAGATGGTGCCTTCACTTGTCACTTCACGCCTCTGTTCAGTTTGAGCTTTTATTTTTAATCAACAGTGAGTGCATTTACTTTTAAACATTGGAACATATCCTAAGGAAGAACTGGAGTGCTTCTGATTGCTCTCAATCTCTGAATTTATTTTCAGAACTTCCTCAGTCTTGAAATCAAGGGTTCTGTCGACTTGAAGACTTCTGTTCTCTGGGATCTCAATGGGCAGAGCAGACTGTGACCAGTGAGTAGAGCAGTGAGTGAGTAGTCAATCCTCACACCCTGTGAGGAAACATGCCCTCAATATAGAGGTGTCTGGAGAATCCAAATCTCAGAAGAAGCTGTTTTCTGTTCAGACAGAAGTGGGATTGAAGCCAGGAGCAGGTATAGTTTAATCCAGGGTCCTATTTTCTTTCAACCTTAAAAAAGAATTAATCTTTGTAAGTTTGAAATTCTTCCTTACAGACACTCATATATGCGAACACTCTGACAAATCTGAAATGCTACAAAACCCAGATACACCACGGTTACACTATTAATCAATAAAAACCTTAGTTCCTCATTCAGAGGGGCACTCACCAGTTTTCCAAAACATAGTTACATATTTATCATTACTTAAAATCCCTTATAACTATCTTGTTGGGGAAACAGGACAAATGCCTCTATTCGTAGAGGAACAAAATCCAAGTCCACTCAGCTGGTTATCCCTTGTTTAGGGGGTCTCACTTTGGGGCATCTTGAGCGTCTCAGTACGGAATCTCCATCAGCTCAGGTGTCAAGAGCTAGAGNGAAGACTGGGGTACTCAGAGCCAAAGAAAAAACATTTTTTTTTGTTTGTTTGTTTTTGTGCCCCGCTCCCATCCTGAAGAATTTCCAGGGTGGACAGAGAAGGTTGATGGCGACATCATCTATTGGTTTGTTTTGCTTTGTTTTCCGACATAACCAGCTCGCTTTGCAGGGGTCCCTGCGATCTGCTCTTGTGCGTCTTGGCAGTGTCCGGCAATTCCCCAGCCAGGCTTTGTTACCAGCAGATGAATCACTCAATTTGGCAAAGTTGCTAATAGCCCGGGAAACAGCAGNGGGACTGGGGTAAAGAGCCCAGTGCTGTTATTTGCCAGTTGTTTGCACTAGACGCTAGAATAACTCCAGGACCAACTGGCCTTAAGTGAATTATTGACACAGTGCGCGCCAGGCCTGAGGGAGCTGCAATTAATGGATTAATCACAGGCAGCCACGCAGCCCCGCGTGTTAACACAGGGGATTTAGTGGCACTTCACTAAGTTGTTGATGAGGCCTGCGGCGGGATGAAAACCCTTAGAATACAAATGTGACATCCCATGCCCCNTTATTTGTTAGTCAATAATCTGAATAACCCCAGTTTCACAGCTTCTGTGTTGGATTTGCCGGTCCTTTCTCTCCTTCGCTAATCGTCAGCGAGGCGCGATAGGGTAGGGACTTTAACTTTGATTTGAGGCCCCTTCCCCCTCCCCCCAAATAAAAGCACAGGTTTTTATCCACATGCGTATATTGCACAGACATCAAAGAAAAAAAAAAGCCTCATGCATTTCCATTAAAGCCGCGCGGACCAGGGGGAGGCACCAAGCTGGGTGCCGGCTTTTGAGGCGGTGGAAATTGATAAGGTTCATCTGCATACAAAAGGCTGAATGGAGAGGCGGCAGGGTGAGCGAGGTCGGACACCCAGATGGATTTTTTAATTCTGAGGAAAATAACACCACGCTCACAAGTGATAACTGAGCCTTTCTTCCCAACTCAGACCAAAATATGATTTCCATTTGTGCATTGGAGGAGAAGAAAATTATACAGAATTTCATTCTGCAATATAATAAGGCTTCACACTGAATAATGCTACCATAAGGCAGTGTAATTACTGAAGGGCAGAAAATACACTTTCAGTTTATATCTAATCACAATACCTCATTGTCTGCTTTGGGGAAAAAATCTGGGGTGGGGGTGTAACGCGATGCTGGACTGGGCAGGGCCTGGGCAGGGCCTCGGAGGGGAATGCCTGGGTCTCTTGGTTCGGGCCACACAAGGATCCTGAGGCAGGTGGCAGGTTGTTGACCCTGGCCCTCTGTCGGACAGAGGAAGTGGGTATCTCAGCTCTTTGAGGATCTCGGGTTTCTGACAGAAGTCCTTGCTCCCACTTTCACTGACCTGGGCAACTGTGGCTACTGCTCACAATGGTCGAAAAGTCAAGCCTCTTCAGGGGCAGGGAAGATGATCCAGGCGAATGATGATTCCTGCTAGCTTGACTGACTATAGATATGGCCAGGGAAAGGCTTGGGTAGTCAGTGAATGACGGTACCTTGAGAACTGTAACCTTCCCTTATCCCTTTGCCATTTCTTTCTCATCCATTCAATATTTAGAAACAAAAAAATTCAGTGGAAAAACAATTATTCTAACAACTGTTAATATTTTGATGGCTTTTTCTTTGTGATACCTCTGGGTTTTTGTTAGTTTGTTTTTATTTTTAAAATTTCTTTTGTAGTATTGGGTATTGAACCCCAGGGCCTGCTGCATGCTAGGCAAATGCTCTTCCACTGATCTATTCAATCTATACTCTCAACACACACACGCACACACACGCACACACACATTCTTTCTCTCTCTCTTCCTCTCTTCTCTTCTTTTGTCTTATTTCATTCATTTCTGCATAGTATAACCCAGTTCTCACAGCACCAGGATTTGTTCTCACAAGTCAACATGGCAGTTAGTTCCCTGAGAATATATTCTAGGCCCAGCATGTACCAGTAACCATGGATTATGCAGGATTCCACTGTATTTTTCCCATATATATACACTTGTGATAAAGTTTAGTTTATAAACTTTGTGCAACTAAAGATGAAAAAGTGATAATAAAATAAAGCAGTTGCATAACATATTGTAAGAAAGCTCTGTGTATGTGTGCTCTCTTATAATATCTTTCTGTACTATAGGCCTTTGGGATCTCAGAAAGCGGCCTTTTTTTTTCTTCGCTAAGTCATTTTACTTCACATAACGGAAGCTCTCTCTGGTTTCTCTTTGGCACATCCAAATTGCCAGCCTCACCACTCCTGTGCTTGGGAACCGTTATTCAGTCATGAAGTGCCACCTGGGGCCAGAGAGATGGCTTTTGGTAACGTGGATGCCGAACAGGCTGGAGGATCTGAGTTCAGGTCCAACGCCTGGCATGGTTGCTCGAATCTCTAACCCTAGCACAATGCAGGCAGAGACAGGCAGATCTCCAGAGCACACTAGCTCACCAGTTGCCAAAGGAAACCGAGGCCTCCTTTCGGGTTCTCAGTCTCATCACTACAATAATTTAAAAATGAACTCCAAAGGAGGCCCGGGGACAATTGTATTGCACTTTGAGAGAAAAACAGCAGAGCAGGCAAGCTGTAAATCTCAGCAGCTGCCAGAAGAAGGAAGATGAAGAAAAGGAAAAGCCATTCCCTTTTAAGTTTGGGTCAGAGAAAACGGATGTTTAGCAATGGAGGTCAGCAAGCGGTTGTTCGGAGGAAGGGGAGGAAGACTTCTGAGAAAGAGNGAGAAAGCCCATNGTTTCGGANAAAGNATGCTTAGGCTTTTAGTCAGTGCCTGAAAAAGAGAAAGATAGGTATGCTAAGAGTAGGACTGGGGATCTGAGCCCTATTTCAGGCTCTAAGGCACCAGGCACACAGGGTTTGAAGAAAGGGAGAGAACTGAGAATAAGAATGGGCCACAATGGGTACAGCCCTGTACATAGGGCATCTCTCCCACGTTTGAGCTCTGTTTATTACATGATGCCCAGGGAGGAAAGGCTTCCAGTCTTTCTCTGCAAACCGCCTTCTTCTATATGTTAATCTTGATGCTACACTCTCTAATCTTTACTCTGCGGAGCACCAGGAAAAGAGTGGGGTGAGGTGAGATCCCAAAAATAAGGTGGAGAGCAATCCTGAAGACATCTGATGTAGAGATGTGCGCATGCGCGCGCGCGCACACACACACACACACACACACACACACACGAGCAAACCAGAAAGACACCCAATGTAGACCATGTGCACACACACGTATGCTACACACACACACACACACACACACACACACACACACACACACAAGCAGTCCAAGAAGACCTGATATAGACATGTGTACACACATATGTTATATGCATGCACACACATACACAGTTCTTTTTTTTTTAAGAAAAGGACTTGGATTCAAGTACTGCATTACTGTCACAATCTATTTGATAACTTGAGAACCTTGTGGCAATGCCAACAGACAGGTGGCATATATGGTGTGAATACACTGGACAGAGGGATAACGCAGACTTAGGTCAGAATGGAAAGGCACAAGACAGCATACAAGTGAAAGTTTAAGAATTTTTTCTGGGATTTTCCACTCAATATTTTACAATCATAGATAACTAAAATTGAGGAAACAGGGGAGGGGGATGCTACTGTATTTAAAACAATCATGGCTTAAAAGCAAAATATTTTAGACCATATTTCATATGCAGCATCAAGAAGCCTCAGACTTACTAGGACTCTAACCCAATGGTTCCCACACACAAAAGTGCACAGATTCACACTATGGGTGTGGTAAGACACAAATTGCTAGGCCGCACCCTCAGAGTGATAGGTTTAGGGTAGGAGGCAGGATGAGAAGTGCTAGGAGGAGCCACAAGTACTGAGTGATGCTGGGAAAGCTGGGAGGAGCCACAGGTACTGGGTGATGCTGGGAAAGCTCGGAGGGAACATAGGTAGTGATGCCGAGAGCTGGCCAGCATCTGCTTTAAAATGTTAATAGGCACCTTAGCCATTTTTTCCCAGGTTTCTGAGACCTGACAGTATCCACAATACTTTAGCTTTCTTGCCCTAAGATTTTCCAACCATTTTCTGATTAGTTTTATTTACTTAGGAATTAACAAACAGTGCCTTTAGAAGCTCTCTTTGAGAACATTACAACCCAAAATCTATGGGATATGGACAAACTAATTTTAGTATGATAAGGGCCAAGATGATTTTAAAAGAAAATTTCAACACACTTGCAAGAAACCATAGTCCCTTCTTTGTTATTTACACTGCTCCCAGAAAAGGAAAAGGGTGAAACTTCCAATTATATTCACAAGGTTGAAGTGTCAAAGGCTAATGCTAAAAGTACCTATGTCCTAAACTCACAAAGCAAAAGTAGTATGTAGTGCATAGCTAAACAAATTACAGGCAAA
Source organism: Neotoma lepida (assembly GCA_001675575.1). Lineage (NCBI taxonomy): Eukaryota > Metazoa > Chordata > Mammalia > Rodentia > Cricetidae > Neotoma > Neotoma lepida. Next base: position 12,992 of record LZPO01018081.1, on the reverse strand, counting down.
TAAGTTCTGAAAATTATTAAAGAGAAATGTATCTTGTAGGGGTTGGGCTTCTCCAAAAAGTAGAACTGGAATACCATTATTATAAGGAGGTGGCTCAAGAGGTTATGGAGTCCCAAGACGAGCAGATTGCAAGCTGGAGACCCAGGAGAGTTTGTGATGTAGTTCCAGACTAAGTTCAAAGGTTTGGCCAGCAGAGAAACAGTGACCCAAGTTCCAGTCAGAGCAGAGGNAGCCTCCAGATCCAAAGCCCTGATGCTTCAGTTTGAATCCAAANACAGGAGGGTAACAATGTGCCCCTCCTGAGCAGTGAGGCACAAGGAACNCTGCCTCAGTGAACTCACGCTGATATAAGAAAACGCCATAGACTAGGTGTCTTAAATTACAGAAATGTATTTTCTCATAGTTTTGAGGACTGTCGGGCCAAGGTTTAGGTGTCACTGTGGTTAATTTCTGCTGAAGGGTCTCTTTCTGTCTTCTGCATCCTTACATAGTAGGGACAGAAAGAAAGAGCAAGCTCTCTGGGATGTTTTTGTTTTGAAGAACACTAATTTCCATTGTGAAAGCCCCACCTAATGANCTCATCTGAACCTATTTCCCGGAGTGCCCACCTTCAAAACCTATCATGTTGAGGTTGGGTTTCAACACAGGAATATTGGAGGCACATAATTCAGAACACAGCACACTTTAACTGGCAGAACTTAGACCATAAACATAAAGATGATTCAGTGCTTTGGAATAGATCTTTTAAAAATATTTTGAATTACGTTTATTGGTCTATTTTGTGNTGAGAGGTCAGGCTCTCACAGGCCACAGTATGCATGTGAAAGCCAGAATATAAATGTGGGGGTTGGGTTTTCTGCTTTCACTGTGTGGTTCCACAGGACTGAACTCAGATTGTCAAGTTTGGCGGCAAAAACCTACACTCACTAAGCCATCTTGCTGGCTCAGAANAATTTTTTTAATTAAATTCATCAAATTAAGAGGTTAAATTAGATCATCTTAATTAATGAAAATGATATNTCCAATCTTCAACATCTATCTTTTATAAAATGATAGAGGCTTTTGGACCAAANGCACTTACACTGGGAGTGCANTACTATAGACAGAAATGGTACACTGGGGTTGCAATACTATAGAAATGGAAAAGATACTCACTATCATTGCTATTAATCAGTGTTTTTTAAATGTTCCAACCAGGGCAGTGAGAACAACAACAAGAGATCTAAGAAAGACAAAATTGTCACTGTAGATAAAGTAATTACATAACAGGGAAACACTCCAGTTGGAACGACAAGCCATTAGGCATAATGACTTTAGTAAGTGACCAGTATCTAGATCAACTGGTAGAAAAGTACACTGGTGCTCCCTGGAAAATGTGAGAAAAGTCATCCAGCCTACAGTGGCAACAGTGATGTAAGCCACCCAGGAATAAGCTGAGCAGAAAACATGCAACAGCTTCAAGAGAACACTTCAGAACTTCTGAAGGTGTGAAGGGATGGCATCTTTTAAAGGGAAACAGGACGCCGACTCTGAGTTGTTCTGAGAGACGGCTCTTCAGGGTGAGCACTCTAGAGAGAGCACTCCTACCTGGGCCTTAAGATCTGCTCTCACCTGGGCATTCTGAGACTTCACACGGCAGGATCTCCTTCTCCTTCCTCTTGCTCAGACTGAGTGGCTCTTGTCATTTGAAGATTGTCTCTGTAGCGTTGAGAAACTCAGCTCCTCAATAATTCCTTGCAGCATTCTGGTCGATTTTGAAGACGGTCATTTTATTGCTGAGTCACCCGGGGCTGATACTTTTGCTTCATCATTTACAAGAACAACAACTACATAAACGGCCCAGGAATAAACCTTACAGAAAACAATTAATGCTAAGGACAGAGAGGAACAACGCAGATCCTTTTACCTTTTCAACTTTCCTATGAATCTAAATTCATTCCCCCAAAGAAGCTTACTTTAAAAAGGTGTAGCAAAACTGTAATGATAATATGTAATACTTTGTCAGAAGACATTAAGGAAGGATGAAATGGAGAGAGAGAGACACTCACATTTACAAACCAAGGGAGTTAATAATATGGCAGTGCCACTCTCTTCCCAGCTGTCTACAGACTCAGGGCAATTTCAATAAAAATTTCAACAAGATTTTTAAAAGAAATTTGA
>LZPO01018081.1:0-10432 GCA_001675575.1 Neotoma lepida | reverse complement strand
ACATAACCTTATTTGGAAATAGGACCTTTGCAGATGTAACTAATTGGAGATCTAGCTATTAAACCATCTTAGATTTCGAGTGGGACCTAAGTCCTGTGACTTGTGCCCTTATGAAAAGGCAAGGACAGAGAGACAGAGAGAGGAAAGTGGTATNAGACAGAGGAGTAATTAGAAGAGATGTGTCTATAAGGTGAAGANCATGAGTGCTAAGGTCTGAGTGTTTGTGCCCCTCCCCAGATTCAAATGTGAAAAGCTTAACTCCCCAAACGATGGTATCAGGAGATGGAACCTTTGGGAGATACCTAGGTCATAAGTGCAGACCACACATGAATGTGATTAGTGTCCTCATTAAAATGGTCCCAGAGCCTGACATGGTCCACCAAATGAGGGCAGAGCCAGAGGATGCCATCTACGAGGCAGGAAACAAGCTGGCACCAGACACTGAATCTGGCCTTTCCTTAAATCTCAGACTTACTTTCTCGACTCCACAGCTGTAGAAATAACTGTTCTTCAGCCNGGCGGGGGTGGCACACACCTTTAATCCCAGCGTTTGGGAGGCAGAGCAAGAACAAGTTGTTCTGTGTGGCGTTTCTGCTTTGCAGTTCAGGACAAACAGTGGATGGACTCTACTTACACACGTTNTCACATGNACACACATNTATGAAAACCAGAAGCTAGAGTTTTCATATGAGAGAGAACATGAGATAGAGAGACTTCTGTCTTCTGAGCCTGAGTTACCTCACTATATTCCCTAGTTCCATCTGCTTCCTTTTAAATTATATAATTTCATTGCTCTTTATACCTGAATAAAACTCTACTCTGTACATTTTGTATCACATTTTCATTGTCCATTCATCATGTCCATTAATGGACATCAAGGCTGACTCCATTTCCTCACTATTATAACTAGAACAGCAATAAATATGTATCTGCAAGTATCTCATGGTAGTATATAGAGTCCTTAAGTTATATGGACAGGACAGCACATCTGGGTCATATGATGGTCCCATTTTTAGTTTTTTTGAGACCCCTCATGCTGATTACTTTAGTGGCCACACAAGGCTACATCCCTACCTACACTGAATAGAGATTTCCCTTTACCACATCTTCACCAACATTTCTTCGCATTTGTTTTCCTGATCTCTTTTTGACTAAGATGAATCTGGAAGTAGCTTTGATTTGCACTTCTCCCATGGCTAGGGTTGCTGAACACCCTCTAAAACATTTATTGGCCATTTGTGTTTCTTCATTTGAGAGTTTTCTTCACTCCACTGGCCCATTTATTGGTTGGTAGTGTTGAGTTTGGTGTTTTAGCTTTTCAGCTCTCTCTCCCCACCTCTCTCTCCCCTCTCTCCCTTCTTTCTGTGTGTAGTGTGTGTCTGTGTGTTATATGATTGTGTGTGCAGGAGCATGGGCCCATGTGTGCATGTGGAAGCCAGATGTCAATATCAGGTGGCCTTTTCTATTACTCTTTACTGAACAAAGCTCTCTGTTTTTAACTGGAATGGGTAGCCAGGAAGCCCTCAGGAGCCGTCTATCTCCCCACTCATCTGCACTGTGGTTGCAGGTGCCTGTCACCATGCCTGGCTTGGTACATAGGTGCAGAGTCTCATGATTACGTAGTAACCACTATACTCACGGAGCCATTGCCCCAGCCCTGCAGTTCCTCACATGTTTTAGAGGTTAACCTCCTGTCTGAACTATAACCATCAACAATTTTCTGCCATTCTGTGGGCTGTCTGTTCATTCTACTGATTTGGCTTCGCAGCAGCTTTATGATTTTATGTTGTCAATTATTGGGGCTATTTCCTGTGTTGTGGTGTATGCTCATAAGCAAATGCTGAAGATGATGATGAGGGATGATCACANNGCTTTGACGCCAGCCTGGGCCACACCTGCCTTGTTTTCTGCTGAGGAAATGCTTCTGTCACTGATGTGGCCACTGCCACCATTCCCTGCTGATGTCAGCCAGATTGCAGTCTTCAGCTTTCCAATGTAGATGGAATACCAGTGAGTCTTTAGGAAGCTTCCAAGCTGCAGTGTCGGATTGAGACTGCCAAGGCACCCAGATTCATAGGCTGGAAATTCAGATTTCAGGGTTCTCAGCCTCTCCAGCATGTAGATAGCTATTGCTGGACGACTCAGCCCCTATTGTGTAAGCCCATCTAATAAATTTTGGCTGGAATATAGTGTGATTTCTATCATCCCTTTAAGGAAATACTTCCTCTTGGTTGACTTTAGTCCACCTCCATGCACAAGGATCTTAGTTCATTTTGTGTTACTATAACAGAATGCTGCAGTCTGGGAAGGATAGTTTATAAAGGACAAAGATTATTTTCTTACAGTTATGGAGGGTATAAAGTTCAAGGTCAAAGAGACAGAGTCTAGTGAGGGCCTGCTGTATCATCACATGGTAGGTGTGTGTGTGTGTGTGTGTGTGTGTGTGTGTGTTGCATGAAAACAGAGCCCTCATGATTTAATGATTTAACGACCTCTTAACAGCTTTCTTGCATTGGAGATAAAGTTTTCAATACACAGATTTGGGGGCATATTCAAACCATTTGGGGGCATATTCAAGCCATAACCTGTGGTGAAGGGATGTATCAGACAGAACATGAACTACACCAGATCCTTCCCTTGTGAATCCCAGAGTTAAGTACCAACCAGAAACCATCTTTCTTTCTTCTTCCAAAAGCAGCCTTTTACCACAAAGAAAGTGCCTTGACTGCCTCTTGCCTCACATCCTAAATCTTGGGGCTGTTCCACGTTTTGTTCTATGGGTAAACTGAGTGTATACAATGTGCCACTGCTATCCTCATGTCTGGTGTGAGAGCTGCCTGGCCCCACTACCTGTGTATGGCCATTTTATAATGCCCATGTGTCAATATCTCCACAGGTCTCTGAGTTGGTATTTCAGCTCCTCTAACTTGAACTCTGTCTCCTTTGGAACTTTGTGTATGGTTTTCAGGATCTGCTTTGGGCTGGGTTGTGTTCCTTGTATCATACAGCTCCTGAACAGATTGCTTTTGAAAACTCATCAACTTTTATCTTTACTTATTCAAAGATGATTCACAAATCAATACCCCCTGCTTAGCCTATCGGATCTCTCCACTAGGCTATAGAAAACACCATCATGATCAACATGTCAAAACAGAAGAATAATCTTTTTCCAAGCACTTCTTCCTTTTAGTATTCACTCTATAATCATCAAATTCGTACAATTCAGAAATGCAGGAAGCATCATAACCATCCTTTATGCAAGTCTCACATCTAAGCAATCAGGACCCTCTCAGCATAAATCCTACATATTTCTCAATCTGTCCCTTTCTTTCTATATTTTCTATCACAATATTTGCTGAGATCTGTCATTATGATAGAAATATAATCACAGCTCCTCTTTCTTAAAGCCTAAGAACTTCCTAATGCCTGCAGGTCAACGCTTGAGCTCCCTGTGGTGGAGTGAGTGGTGACTTCCCTCCAAAAAAGTTTTGCCTAAAATTTGTGAATATAACACTATTTGGAATAAAAGAGTCTCTGGATGTAAGTTAGTTAAAGATCNTTGAATGAGAGCATCCTGAATTATGTGAGTCTTGGATCCTATGAAAAATGTCAAGAAAAGAAAAAAGGAAAGGAAGAGGGGATAGGAGGAGGGGGGGATGGGAGGAGGAGAAAAGCAGGAGAGGGGAGGAGGAGTGAAAAGGGAGGGGAGGGGAGGCCTATGCACAGAGAAGGTGACTTGAAGACAAAGGCAGAGATAAGGTTGTGTGTCCACAAACCAAGGACTGCCCAGGTTTTCCAGCAGTCACTAGAAGCTAGGAGACAGAGGGAATTGACTCTTCCTCAGTCTTCTAGAAAAATTAACCTTGTGAATGCCTCATTTTTATATCTCCAGTCTCCAAATTATAAGAGAATAAGTTTGTTGCTTTAAGCTATTTTATTATACTACATTATAACAGCCAATAAATACACTCCTGTTAACTATCAATTTGACAATCTAGAGCAGTGGTACTCAACCTGTGGATTGTGACCCCTTTGTCAAACCTTTATTTCCAATAACATTTATGTTATGATTCATAACAGTAGCAAAATTATAGTTATGAAGTAACAATGAAAATAATTTTATGGTTGGGAGTCACCACAACAAAAAGGGTCACAGCATTAGGAAGGTTGAGAACCACTGAACTAGAGTCCCTAGGGAGATGGACCTCTGAGCATGCCTGTTAGGGATTATCTTGATTGTGAATTGAGGTGGGAGGACCCAGCCTAAAAATGGGCAAGGGATCCTGGACTGTATAAGAAAGGGAGCAAGCAGCATGCACACATTCATTGCTCTCTGCTTTCTGACTGAGATTGTAGTGTGTTCACCTGCTTCAAGCTCTTGCTGCCTGGACTTCCCCTCCATGATGGGCTGTACCCCTAAACTGTGAGCTGGAACGATCATTTTCACTCCTGAGTTGTTTAACAACGTGTAAAGAAACTAAGATGCCTGATATAGTGAATATAGCCTTCCCGTTTAATTGTGTCCATTCTCCTGCCTCGGCTCTCTGGTTTCATATTTTAATTGAATTGCATGGCCACACTCTTCCTTTATACAGAATTTTCTGGCGATTTTATTCTCTTCTCCACTTCTTCTGGAGCTCGTCTGCTCTGCCTAGTCTTGGCACTATTATATTCCTCGTACTTCTTCAGGGCTTAGTGTAGCCACTTTCTCCAGGACTCTTGCTGTGATCCCTTCAGGAGAGTCTGCCATCCTCTGTTCTCCAAGCAGGCAACTCACCTACCTAGAGAAAACTCATGATGAACTCTAAGAAGCCATTGTCGGCTGTATCTTTCTCGTCTTCATACGTAGAGCTGATTCTCAATTGCACACTAATTGTGAGACGTCCTGAGGCAAAGGGCATGCTACTTTTTAACTCTTTTGAAATCTTTGGGTTGTATAAAAGGCAAATGCAGATTTCTAAGAAGAAAAAAATCATCAGTTTACTGTGCTTGGATGTACATATGTCTCTTCAAATGTCAAACACTGGTCTTAACCCTCTAGGTGAAGTTATTAGGAGGTGGGGCCCTTAGGAGATGGTTAGTCAGGAGGACTGAACCCTTATAGAAGGTTCTGGTACCTCTATTGGAGGTTCAGAGGTCTGCTTAACGTCTCTTCCATCCATCCTACCTCACGAGGACACACAGAAGAGGTTATCTCTGAAGACCATCTTCACTAGATACAAAACCACCTGGAAACTTCATCTTGGACTTCCTAGCTTCCAGAGTTGTGAAAAATAATTTTTTGTCATCAATTATTCTGTATTATTTTGTTACAACAGCATAAAAGGATGTCATTTGTGTAAGTTTAAAATCATCCAATTCTTTCTAGGTACTGCTTACATATCTTGCTTTGGGTTGGATTGCATCTCTCAGAAGGTTTGTTGAGATTTTAACTTCCAGTATTTAGAATATGACCACGCTGGGAAATAATGAAGTCATCATTGGGCCAAAATCCAATATAACTGATGCATTTAGAAGAGAAGACACACAAAGAGAATCTCACCTGAAGATAGAGGCAACGTTGCAGGATGCTGACACAAACCTAGTTACACAGGGAGCTCCCTGTAATTGGGAGAGATGAAGAAGGGCCTGGTATCAGAGCCTTTGGAGGGAGCCAGACCTTCAATGCTAAGTTCTATAGGCTCCAGAATTGTGGCTGTGAGAAACTAAATCTATTGTTTTAAGCTACTAAATTTGTGGTAGTTTGTTATGACAGCTTAAGGAAATATTTAGATATGTCTGTGTCTATAAAAGAACAAAAGATGGGTAGCACATCAGAGATGTTGGGGCCTGATGAGGAGCAAGGTCCAGATGGTGTTTAGCTCTGGGGAAGGAGAGAGAACAAGANGAGGTTTACAGGAGGCTTTCAGTGTGTTTAAAAACACATATGGCAAAATAAGATTCGATAGCACTTGGCAGTGGGCGTAAGGACATTTGCAATGTTTTCCCAAGTGTATAAAGTAATTTGTAATACAAAGAAGAAAATTATAAATCTCTCCTAGGGTCCAAACATGAGGGGTGATGCCCACTTGGATGAAATGACTATTGGAAAGATGTTGGGGAATCAGTTACTAGATGCAGTTTGATGTGCATGGTTGGAGGCTGGGCAGTGAATGACAAGGGTTAATGATGTGGGTTACTTTCCAATACCACTCCTGCCTTCAAGAAACACACTGCCAAAGTATATGAAGGTAGATCTCTCTCAAAAGAATTATCAGAAATTAATTTTTATTCATTTCCTCAGGAGAGAGACTACTCATTGTCAAAAAGTTCTTGTTAATAATAATAACTTGAAATTGTACAGTTCTTAAAAGTTTAAAATATAATTAGAATCCAGTTAAAACATATGAACTGAAATTTTCTTGCCTGCAACTTCTCATAAGTCCAACTTATGTCTTTGTGAGTGGCACAGACCAAGTCCTTCTTGGCCATTCCCCAATCTTCCCTGAGGGATCCTGGAAACCCTGGATGTACCTTCTCTTGACCGTGGTCTCTTAGTACCCTAGGCAGACTCCTTAGCAAGTCTCCTAGTATTCCAGGTGAGCAGCTTTGGGCAAAGGGTCTTGGTTAGTGTACTCCAGACTTCAAGACTGAAAGGCCTGATGCCGTTCTATCGTGTTCTGTGAAGTTCTGCGTAGATTTGTGTAGTTCTATGTTGTTCTTTTGCTCTTTCTTTCCTTTGAAAGACTTTGTCAGGTATCAGTTCAGAACACAGATAGTCACAAGGGCCATTGTGGGTTCACTGGGGGAAAGGCCATCATCTTCTGTGTTTTACAGAGCTTTTCTTGGGAATGCATCTTCTTCCTGTCACCAGTTTTGAAAAAGAAAAAAAAAAACCCAAACTTCAAGATCTTGCATAAAATCTCCCCATTTCACTTACATTTTTTTTTCAGATGAGAAACAGTGGCAGCAGGGTGGTGTTGAAATGAGTCATCTTTACATCGCCGGTGTTATGTGAGCCGGAAGAATCTGCCTGTGATTTTATAATGTGTATCAAATGTCTCAAAAATATCTTCACCATCCAGCCTAGCAACTTTACTTCCAGGAATTTTTCCTAGGCAAAGATAAGAAAATACCAGGAATGATCAATGGATACTTAGAATTACTTATGACTTGAAAATCTTTTAAAAACTAAATGTCCAAATTATGATTATAGTTATGTCATGTCATCAAACACATTTATAAGAAATGTTTAAAGACATAAAAAACCTTTGATTGTAAAATGTTTAACAAAAAAGAATATAAGCTACATTCACAATGAAGTTTCTGTGGCGTAAATATCATACCTAGGAATAAAGGATGGCTGGCAACACGTGACACTAGAAAGGTAACTTTAAATTTTATTTTATGAATACTAGGTATTTTGAAAATTGTAGATGAGCCTGAATTACAATATTAAAAAGTTCAAATTATATTCATGACCTCAAATTTAAGTTTTATGTAATAGAGCAGCATTATTGATTATGTTATTTGACATTAAATGTATTTATTAATAGTGCTAAAAAGGCTTATGATGAAAGGCAGCAGTCATCTCTCTGTCTCCCATCCTCCCCCTCCTCCATCCTAAAAAAAGGCAAGAGCTTTAAAAATTGCTTCTTTTGCTCCTATTTGCCTCAATATCTATGGGGACACTTACTTCATCACATTTATGCAGAGTTTGTATTGCAGCAAATGAAGATTTTAACATTGGTAGGTGTTCCCATTATTCACTGTTTTTACTCTTTATAAATGTACCACAGCTTTTAGTGAAATACTCATTTAGTATTATTACTAATACTGTGAAAATTCTTCTTGCTGCAGTAGGCATGGTTTCAGAATCTGGTGATGTATTTCAGCATACACATTTCCTTTCTTGAGGGACTTCTGGCATTCTTGGAATTATTTGTGTTGTTTGTTTAATATACTTTTATCTTGTGGATTTTTTCCTCATATACCCCAACTGCTCAATAAACAACCTTTCGACTCAACTTTCCATAAAACAGAAACCTCTTGTTCATCTCTTTGCTCTGAGACAGCCCCATAAGACCCCTTGCTTCCCAGCTCCACATGACCAGTTTTCCTCTAGTCCCGTGGACATCCTTATAATTTCTACTGCAGTCATGGATTTTCATGCTTCCATTTCAGATCTCATATTTCTCAAATCCCTTATCTTTCCTCCATTTTGTGAGATATACCTGAGAAAGAGTTCATGAACTTTTGGTACTTTGCAGGTATTTAAGTCAATACTCATATACTTTTGATGGATAGCTTGAGTAGGAATAGAATTCATACCCCTTCAATTGCTGTTGAAAAGGCACATGGTGTTATCATCTCAGCAACACATACATAAAAAGGTGGGATGACACAGAGATTAGCGTGGCCCCTGTGCAATGATGGTATGCACACTCATGAGGGGTTCTGTATATGTGTAAGACATGAAACTACAAAGTGGACCATGAGATGGGAGGAGGAAATCTAAGAGGAGAAAGGATGGGGAACAAGAGAGAGTAAGGGAATAGATGTAAAAATGTCACAGTGAAACCCACTATTTGTATGATAACTGTATTAGTTACCTAGAGCATTCCTTTGATCAAAATACCTGAAGCAACTTAAGGGATGAAGGGTTTAATCGGACTCATAGCTTTCAGGTACATGAAAAGGAAAAGGAAGGTAGTGGTGAGAGTGGCCTTATCTGTGGCAGCAGGGGCATGCTGCAAATGGTCACATAGCAACCACAATCAGGAAGCAGGGAGGTAGTGTTGGTCATCTGGTTTCCTCCTCTCCTTTTTATTTAGTCTGGGACTAGCGCTGATGAGGTGTTGCCAGCACTCAGGTGTGCCTTCCTTCACTTAAGCTTCACTGTAAACACCTTTACAGATGTGCCTGGAGGGGTGTGTCCCAGGTGATTCCTATCTGGTCAAGTTGAAAATGAAGATTAACAATCACAGTTCCACTGCTTGTCAACTTGACACCCAAAATAACACCTTTAAGCCATACCATCACACCCCTGATCCTCTAAAACTCATGGTTAATTTCTAGTGCAAATATGCTCGGTTTGTAAGAGTCCTAAAAGTCTTAACAGTCCCAACACCACTTAAAAGTTCATAGTCCAAAGTCCCTTCTGAGATTCAAGGCATTCTCTTAGCTATGGCCCCATGAAAAATCAATAAAATGCTACCTATTTATACTAATAGCACAGAATAAATATTCTCATTACAAAAGGGAGGCATGGGGACATAACAAGGGAAGATAAGACCAAAGCAAGACTGAAACCCGGTATCAAAGCAACAAATCCTGGTCCCTTCTTCCCGGGTCTGGACTTAGTGGAATCATTTGGGCACCGGTGCCTTCAGTTCTGCTACTTGAAGCACACCCAGCCTCTCTCTTGGCCTGACTCTGCTTCACATCTTCATCTTTTCTTGGTGGAAACCAAAATCCTGGCATCTCCAAACTTCCTACGGTCTCCATTGCAATTGAGGCTTCCTATTCATAGCTTCAGTCAATGACCTTTCAGGGCCTTATAGGGAATGTGACCCTGCCAAACTGTCTGGCTTCAGTGGCTTTCTGGAACTTTGCTGTAAGTCTCCATAACCATTTTCTTTATAATGCATTTAACAGGTAAGATTTACCCTTGGTTCTGAAGCAAAGGGTGTTCAATATGTGTCTGTGTCATGTGTCAGAAGATCTTCCTCAGGCAGATTCTTCCCAGTGACAGCTCTTTTTGGATGTTGCAGTTCAGAATGTTCTACCTGAACTTAACATATGGAGATTCAATAGTAGTTCAGTTTTTCTTTATACCACCGTGCTCTCTCTGCCCTCTCTTGAAAGGCTCCTGTCCATGGCTCCTTACTAAATCCCTGACCTCTGTGGGTATCTCAAATGAAACTTATATATCTGAAAATTCAAATCTTATATCAAGAAATGAGAAAAAAAATTGCTGAATCTGTGTGGCCTCATTCAGAAAGATTGTTTCTAGGTCTGTCTAACTGTGAATTTCATAATTTCATTTTTCTTAACAGCTGGGAAATATTTTATTGCATAAGTGTACCACATTTTCATTATCCATCCATTAGTGATGAGCATTTGGCTGTTTCCATTTCTTGACTATTGTGAATAGAGCAGCAGTGAACATGGATGAACAATTATATCAGAGGTAATATAAAGAGTCCTTTGAGTATATGCTAAGTAAGTGTTCCTTTCCCCCCACATCCACACCAGCATCTATTATCAATTGTTTCTTTTATTTTGGCCATTATGACTGGGGTAAGATAAAATCTGGAAGTATTTTTAATTTGCATGTCCTTTGCTGGTTGAACATTTAAAGCAATATTTCTCAGCCATTTGTATTTCATCTTTTGAGAACCCTCTGTTTAGATCCATGACCCATTTTCTAATTGGGTTGTTTGTTTTCTTG
>LZPO01018080.1:27183-40829 GCA_001675575.1 Neotoma lepida | reverse complement strand
GAACATTTCTTTATTCACTCTTCCATTGAGGGATAGGTAGGTTTCCAACTTCTGCCTATTATGAATAAAGTAGCAATGAACATAGTTGAGCAAGTGTCTCTGTGGTAGGGTGGTATAGCTGGATCTTGGGNTAGATTGATTCCTATCTTCCCTAGGACCCACCATACTGATTACCATAGTGGCTCTATGAGAATGCAGTCCAACTTACAATTGATGAGGTTTTCCCCTTATTCCACTTCCTCAGCAGCATGGGCTGTCACTTGTTTTACTGACCTTAGTTAATTTATTGACCATAGCCTCTCTGACAAGTGTTAGATGAAATCTCAAGGTGGTTTTGATTTGTATTTCCCTGATGTCTAAGGATGTTGACCATTTCTTTGTTTCTCAGTCATTTGGGTTTCCTCTGATGAGAATTCTCTGTTTAGACCCTTACCCCATTTTGTAAATTGGGTTATTTAGTCCTTGATATCTAATTTTTTGAGTTCTTTATATATTTGAATAGTAGCCTTCTATTGGATATGCAGTTGGTAAAAATAATTTCCCATTATGTAGGCTGCCATTTTTTTCTGAATTATGGTATTCTTTGCCTTACAGAAATTTTTTAGTGTCATGAGGTACCACATATTAGTTGTTGACCTTAATGACCATGCTAATTGTGTTCTGTTCAGAAAGTCTTTTTTCCNTGCCAATGAGTTCAAGACTATTCCTCNCTTTCTCTTCTATCAGGTTTAGTGTATCTAGATTTATGTTGAGTCTTTGATACATTTGAGGAGAATTTGAGGTAAAAAATACGTAACTATTTGGATTTTCCTACACGCAACTGTCCAGTTTGATCAGCATCATTTGTTGAAGATGCTGCTGTCTTTTGTACAGTGTGTATTTCTAGGAGGATCAAGTGGAGAGGGGGAGAGAAGAAGGGAATTAAGGAGGGAACATAGGGAGAAACAGCTATAGTTAAGGTCCATTTAAGGGGCAGTATGGAAACCAAATACAGTAGAAGCTTCCTAATTATATAGGAAGGTGATTGAAGTGAATTTGCAAATAATGGGGGTGATAGAGTTCCAACTGCCCATCTCTTGTCACCAAATGAAGCTTCCAGTACTGGGCATCTAATTGAATTTTTGATCAAAGGAGTCCGATGGGAACCCCCAACCAATCCAGGCTGTTGCTAACACTATAGGTTGCTTTCCACAAACTGACAGCAAGGCCTCATTGCTGAAGACAATACCCATACAACTCATGGAACATGGAGAATTCGAGCTGGTGAGTACATAGGGCCTTTGCCACGGGTGCTAGCTGGAAGGTATCCTGCATGTTACTAAAGGAGTAATTTAAACACCAATCCAGTAACAATCCTTTGAGATACAATGGTGTCCACCCTNCAAGATATGCTAGTACAGTGATAGTTCAAAGCCTGTGGAAGTAACCAATGAAACGTTGTGATGTGATAAAAGAGGGTCTGGGTGCGAGAAGATGTGTATAAGAGACAGTGCTAGTACAGTGATAGTTCAAAGCCTGTGGAAGTAACCAATGAAACGTTGTGATGTGATAAAAGAGGGTCTGGGTGCGAGAGTAAACAGGATGAATTATATGTGTGTATGAAGAAGGGATGGGCAAAGAAATATAAAACAGTTGTATATCTCAAACAACAGATTGAATAAGTTATTTTTAAAAATAACCCCCAAAACACCATTGTCAATTCATTTTAATTGCTCTTTCCAGTATCTTTAAGATCTTTATTAATAAAAATGGCTTGGACTATTTTGTTTAATTATATTTGAGAAGAGAGTAGATGATGCTGGTAAAAATAAAAAAAACCTAATTTGAAGATACAATATATCTCACTATATGTGCTTATATTACACATGTGTATGCTTGTATGCACACTCATACCTACTCATACTCCAAAGTGCCTTACTGAATTGAAGTACAAATTTCATCTTTATTATGGTCAGTGGTAAGAAATTGTCAATATTCTAAGAAAGTGCAACCAATGCACATGTAAGATAACAGAGTACACTGAAAATAGCATTGGCCTTGGATCCAGAAGTTATAAATTCTGATTTTGATTTTAATGCTATGGCTTAGGACAAGCAAATTACTTCTTTGGGATTCAAATTTCTTATTCATAAATTCACTATGTTATAAATGCATGCTCCAAATAGAATTATTTTCTAAATTCTACTTGAACTCATATTATTTTTAAAAAGTATTTATGTAATTCTAAGAGTTTGGAAGCTAGCTTTAATCCATTCTTAAAGTTTATTGGGTAAAATAGAAAATAATAGTTGAAGTGTGGGAACCATAAAGAAGTCGAAGCTTGACTTGAAAATTTTAAAACAGAGGAGTTTTAACAAAAGAGAGACATCAGCAGATGACATTCACACGGGAAGAAAGATAAATAAAGAAAACCCCAAGATTGGGGAAGACTTAGATCACCTAAATGCTGAAAGATGAAAGATGACTCAAAACACTTCCACAGAAGGACAGTGGCACATCTCTGCCCAAAGGAATATCAAACAACTGCACATCATGAATGCCAAGGCATCAAAAATTAAAGGTAGAAGGCTGATTTGTATTCACCGTTAAATCTGAAACACCATTAATACTAATAAGTCATAAATTTATNTTTAAGCTGCAATATGAAAATGACCAATTTAAATTAAGCAGGGCAGAAAGAATCCAAAGGTTCATCATTAACAATCTCAGCAAAAGAAAAAGACTGAAAAAATTCTAGGAGCCACAGATAAAGGGCAAAATGGAAATCTTTCACAGAGAATGGGTACCTGGCTGACATTTACAAAGTAGGGAGGTGTATCTTAACCATTGATTTTGTGTACATTTGAAGATCATATAGTGAAGAGGTCTGATTTTTTTTAAATCATGGAATACAAATATTAAAAATCATAGAGGCTTGCGTGATGCTCTAACCTTTAATATCATACTGGAGAGGCTGAGGTAGGAAGAATGTGGTGATTCAAGGCCAACTTTGGCTACAGAATGAGTTAGTGCCATGTTGGCCTGGACTAGAATGAGAGTTTGCTCCAGAATTACTTTTTAGACAGTTAAGAACTCTTATGTCTTTATTATCTGAAAAACTGAAAACCCTCCACTCTTCTTAGCTCCCAGGGGAATTAAAAGATCTCGAGATTCATACATTAAAAGTGAATATTATAAACAAATACTTTTCTGGTACATAATATCACAAGCTAATAACAGTCATACTAAAATGAATAAAGACATCATACTTTCTGTTATGTTTTATATCTATCCTATCTATAAATTGACATAAACTCCTTGGCAAAATCAGCAAAGCTTTCATGGAAATTGAAGTAATAGATCCACATAGCATTCCACTGATTTTAAAGTACGTTCAATACATCCCAAAGGGCATAGTCTATGGTTAAGTAGAACATAATTCATAGCTAAATGAGGTTCATAGATTTTAGTTTCAGTGGAAAACCATGTCAAAGGTTTTTCATTATTAAAGAGGTAACATATCAATTTCTGGATTTCATTTTGTTCTATCAGTAGCTGGGAAGAATTTCAGTTTCTAGGCTATCATTCTTTGACTCCCTGTATATTGTCCATTACAAATGACCTAGAGACCAGTTGCAAAGCACAGTGGATGTTTGTAGTTGTGGGATATATATTACATAAGAGGCTCTCTCCATCCCATAACAATCTTGGCAAAGAAATCAATGCATAATTGAGAATTACATTCACTCCATTTTCTTATCACCTTTGCTCTGTGTTTAGCTGGAAACTCAGGGTCATTACTGCAAAATAAAATTGTACTATTCCTATATGATGCTTTATGGTGAAATTTCAGACACTTGAGCTTGAAGTTCATCTTAAATACTCCATCAATAGCACAAAATGATATTCTTTTATTACCAGTCAAAGCTTTGTCTGATTCAGCCACGTTGTGATGACCATTGAAATGGGAAGTAAAAATCCTCCTCCCAAACACATTAGTATAATAAACCAACAGTAATGTTACATAAATAATGTTGTAAAATATATAATCCTAAAGCTACCAGCTTTTTTTCTGAATTTTGCAAGAAAAGTCATTCCATGTTTCAAGACATAGGTCTACATATGTATGTATCTGCACTAATAGCAAGAAGCCATACATGATACAGAGCAGGGCCCTTTTTCTCCTTGTAAACATTTGTTATTTTATAGAAGGAACTTAGAATGATAGAATAATAGATTGCTGTTTTCATAAGCAACAAAAATTAAAATTATTTTATGTAAGAAAAAATTTCAGGAACTGAAAGCTGTCACCTCATAGCTTTCCTAAAATGAGAGGCAAATAATTGGTGACATTTTTCTTTAAATAACAAATCATTAAAATGAAAAAGGGACAGGGTGCTATGACAAGTCCATGTATTAGTAATCCCCATTTGATGTTTGCCAGGATGCCAGGATGCCAGTATGCCAGGAGACTAATGCTTTTAAGTTTATTAAGACATTTCCACTGTACCCCATGTTGTTCTGGAAGAGTCATTGAAATCTTCCATTAGCTATAATTAAACATTAGCCAAGTTTTGATTTCATGAAGAATCAATATGAAATAACTATTGGAGAATCTGATTGAATATAAAAATGTATTTGAGTGTGTGAAAGTTATTTCAATTAGTTACTTATAACATGTGATATGTAATATAAAAATAATCTATATTTGAATATAGAGATTCAGATATAGCTACGTTTAAAAAATGAAGACAAAAACTTCATAAGGTCTGTTACATAGAGCATGAATTCAAAGAACTTGTTCTAAACCTAAAGGCATCAAGTTGAACAGGCCCTGACCTTGTCATCAACTAGCCATTAGAACCTATAATTTTCCTTTCCTTTGTAAGTATGAGCAGTACTTTAAGAAAAGAAACTCTAAAATTGCTCAAAGTTAAGGTCTAAAATTATTTAAGTAAATGGATAATTCAAATTCCCAGCATATAATTGCTACTTTGTGTGAAACACTGGGTATATTTCCAGCCCTTCAAAACATGACCTAACTAAACTTTCAGATGAAAAGTCATTGGAGTATAAACTATATCAGTGGACTTAATTGAGCTCATTATAAAAGCAAGTATATTTTCTTCCAACATATGCTAAATATGTTTGAGTGGTATGAATCACAACTGGGCACCTCTCAAAAGACACCATGTTGTTTGCTTTGTCTTCAGTGTGGTATTTGCTGGGAGGCGGTGGAGGTTTTAAGACATGAAGGGCAGTGTAGCTTTTTGGTCTACAGGAATATGCCCTTCGGAGAGACTAGTGTTATTCTTCTGCTTCTCTAATTACGTGCTGCAGGAGTGACTTTCTATGATGGAAACACGGGATCTTCCTGGTTTGGGATTCTTTTGCTGCCATTTGCCTACTGCATCCATTTCCACCAGGATGATATCTGTCCTGAGGTCATTAGCAGAGACAGTGTCCTGCTTTTTGGATTTTCAGCCTCCATTCCATAAACTAATTAAATGTGTTTTCTTGAAAAATTGTCTGGCCTTTGCTATTGCATTTTAGCCCTGGAAAATTGACAAATACATTGAATCAATACAATTGAGGGTGCTGCAGAGCTTGATAGACTGAAAGGGTAAATCTGCTTCACTGAATCTATATAATTTGGATAAAACAATGGAACTATTTTTGCTAGTTTTACATTATTATTTAGTTATGTATATATATATATATATATAGATAGATAGATAGATATAGATATAGATGGTGGAGAAGAGGAGGCTCATGTCTGCTAGAATATACTTGTGCAGGACAGAGGACAACCTGCTGGCTAATCTCTCTTCTCAGGATGTGGGTCCATCCAGGGATTAAACCCAGGTATTCATGCCTGGTAGCAAATGCTTTCACTAAGCATCTATCAGACTGTGGAATATATTTTTGAAGATAGCTGTCTAACTATAAGGCTGTAATTTTCTTAATTACTGAGTTTATCTTAGTCCTTCCTCTAATCATTATTTTAGTGAATCTTATAGTGTGCTCATGATTCTGATACATTTTTTTTTTCTGTAACATCTACACAATAAGGAGACTTCTAGCAGGTTTTCAAAGATTTCCATGGTGAAAGTTTCTATTTCAAGGGTAATGAAGATGCACTAAGAGTTTAGTCCAGGGCTGCTAGCAGTGTGACAGCATAGGATGGCCCACCAATTTCAGTGATTTCCAGCAGATAGGACTAGGCAACAACTGTTTTGGGGTTAAGTTATTGATGCTCAAGATCTAGTAAGAAGTGATGTTTGCTCTTGTAGAGGATCTACTTTATCTATAGAGAAAATTCCTGTCTGTCACAAGCTGTACTCAATAACGAACAACATATGAAAGACTGGGCAAGCTTCAAATTCTTTGGAAAAACTAAAATGGATTTTTTTTTTAATTTTTAGAATCTGATTTTTATAGGTAGGGATCAACAATTCTCCTTTCATTGGGAGTGGTGATGAAGAATATAAATCTGAAGTTTCCCTTTCTTGTGTTTTGGATATATGTAATAAACTGAGAGTTTTAGGAATACTATAGATTCTCATTAGAGCTGGATCATTCTACAACAGTGATGAAACATTTAAGTTATAGTTTTTTTATTAATATGTGAAATACAAACTAGAAATTTCTTTATGCTGTGTTTTTGTGTTTGGAAGTTTGTATTCATANCACATACATGGCAATCATTGAACTGACTTAGCTATAAAGCAACTGAAAATCTATGTTGCATATTTTTTAAAACTCTGTATACTACTATACCAAAATTGTGAGAAAAGAATATTGAGTGTATTTGACTAACAATGATAGAATATGGCAATGGTTGAAGAGAGTATAGGAGCAATAATTGAGATTCAGTGAGGATGTAAAAATCTATAGTTTATTGGTTTAATTTGGAGTGGTTCCTCAGATGAAATGATTTTATTGCTTTGCTCTATGTCCAGAGGATGTATACATAGTTTTCTATCTCATAAATGTAGCATGAACTTTATATATATTTGACTGAACATATTGTGATCTTCTCTAATGACAAAAAAGTGAACTTGGAATGTGCCATAATTATGTGGGTACCAGTACTGCTTGTTTTGATTCAGTCACCAAAAAAAAAAAAAGAATTTATTTGAAATCTACTCACTATGAAATTCTATAACTATCCATACTGGAGAGTTGATATATTTGAGTCTTAAAGTCATTATATTTCAGTTTGATTAAATTTGAATTTATTGATCACATTAATGAATTAAATATAATATCAAGCTCATTCTATGCAATGCCTTAGCTAAATATGGGGAAAGAGAGTTGAATGAGGAATGGAGAGATGGAATTGAGGAATAGTGAAGATGGAAGAGAAAAAGAATAGAGAAAAGAGAATAAGAGGTTGGGGAAAGGGAGACAGGAGTGAGAGGAAAAGACAAGAGAAAAGAGACAAGGAGAAGAAGTGAGAAGAGGGTAGGGGAAGATGGGGGTAAAAGAAGAGCAGAGGAGAGAGTAGACGGATGCCTTAGGCAAGGGTCTTGAAGATGCAGAATTCAAGGAGAAGACTTATGACAAATGACAATAATAATGTCATAAAGGCAACAACTTACTGGGTACTTCAGTCTGGGGAAAGACTCAATGGAAGTGGTATTCCTTGCATCATTAATTTCCACAGTGAGTTGAGAATAGAGACACAGTTATCTTTACATTTCATAGTGGATGAGATTGTGAATTNAATATTAAAGATCTGTATAGGTAATACAATTAAATTGTATTTCATCATACAGATAGTAAAGAGAATAATCTTATCTTACTTCTATTGTGACCTAGTTTGGGAGTTCAATGGAACTGTAAAAATAATAAGGCAGGAGAGACTTAGCAGCTAGTACTTAGATTTGCTTCTTAAATAAAAAAAAGATAATACTTCAGGGTGGAGGTTAAACTTGAAATGTGTAGAAGAGACATGAGCTAAAAGATAACCTTTAAATGGACAAGAGAAAGAAAGGATGAGCTGTTCTGAGCTGAAAGAAGATACAGCGGGAAACCTCTAGTGGCAAAGAAGATGACTAAGGTTAGGTTTCCTCTATTAGGGATTTTTAGCTGTAGCTGAAGAACAGTGATGAGCTTCAGACAATTTTATATGAGAGAAGGGACAGGTTGGAATGCATAGTTAGCTCCTTGGCTATTTCCAGGAGGATTAATTCAGGGATGAGGAGTTTGGATTAAAATGGAACAATTAGAAAGATTTCAAAGCTATTCAGTGGAGAAATATCTGAAGTCTAAGCCAGACAACGACAAAGAGACGGAAAGAAGGATATGGATTTGAGCAGCGTCAGGAAGTGAGAACATCAGAATGGGGTCTGTGAAATAAGAGAAGTTATGCTAAGATTCCCCACCCTGCCCCGCCCTGCATGGCACACTCACATTACAAAGGGTATAGCCCCCATGGAGACTGGAAACATAATAAAGAACTGAGCTTGTGTGGTCAATAAACCACCAATGGAGGATTGTTTCACAGGTGCTTAAATGTAGAAGTCTAAAGTTTGGAAGAGTGATCTAAACAGAGAGTTGGGAGTCATTGGCATAGAGTTAGTCATTAAAACATGAGAGCCCATGAGAAAGCTCATGGGCCACTTGGGGCAGTGAAACAGAGAACTCCTTTTAACAACAGTAGCATCAAAGTAGTTTGAAGAGGTAGAAATTTAGCATAACAGAACCTGTGTGCACTAATGAAGCATCAAAGCTAGTGCTAGTCAAAGTACATTCTGGTGTTCACCTACCTTCCAGCCATCTGAGCAACTTCTTAAAAATAGTAATGCTTCTGTCTGTCTTAGGCATAAAGAATTGTTTATGCCTTGTTTCATTATGTACATTGTTTCAAGTACAAGCCTTTTTTTTAAACCTTTTTTTTTTTACATGCAACAATGGAAGTATTTTATTTTACACACAAACACAGACACACACACACATACACACACACACACACACACACACACACTACATCCTGACTGCAGTTTCCCCTCTCTCCTCTCAGCCCAGTCTCTTCCCTCCACATCCCCTCAGCCCACCCCTTATCGACTTGTCCTTTCTCTTCAGAAAAGGGCAGGCCTCCCATGAATATCAACAAAACACGACATATCAAGTTGCAGTAAGGCTAAGCACCTCCCCTCACATTAAGGCTGGACAAGGCAACCGAGTATGAGGAATAGAGTCCCAAAAGCTGCCAAAAGAGTCAGAGACAGCCTCTGATCCCACTGTTAGGATTCCCAAACTACAAGAAGACCAAGCTACACAACTGTAACATATATGCAGAGGGCCTTGGTCAATCTCATGTAGGCTCCCTGGTTGTCAGTTTCATCTCTGTGAGGCCCTGTGAGCCCAAGTTAGTTGATTCTGTTGGTTTTCTAAGAACAAGCCTTCTTATGTTCACAATCTCTCATTGTGGCATATTAGCTTAAGATGTGTTACATTAATTTATGCTGTGGAATATTTTTTAACGATGCAAAGATGTGTTGCATTCTTTTATGTTGCATTTGTTTAACTCTGTGAAGCTGTGTTACTGTGCCTGTCTAAAACACCTGATTGGTCTAATAAAGAGCTAAACAGCCAATAGCTAAGCAGAAGAGAAATATTTGAGGCTGGTAGGCAGAGAGAATAAATAGAAGGAGAAGAGGGAGGAGGAGAAAAGGAGGAGGAGAGGAGGACTCCATGGGCTAGCTACCCAGCTACACAGCCAGTAATGGAGTAAGAAGTGAAGACAAAGACAGAATAGAGAAAGGTAAAAGCCCAGAGGCAAAAGGTAGACAGGATAATTTAAGTTAAGAAAAGCTGGCTAAAAATAAGCCAAGCTAAGGCTGGGTATTCATAAGAAAGAATTACTCTCTCTGTGTTTATTTGGGAGCTGGGTGGTGGACCCATAAAGAGCAAAGAGAAAAACAAACTAAAACAAAACAAAACTATAGCCTCTTTTTGCATTTGTTTATTCATTCCCAACACAGCAAGGTTCTACCTTGGCTGGAGGGTCTCAGTTATTAGCAAGCATTCACATTCTCCATCAGGTTGAATCTGATGTAAAGCAGGCTGTTTGAAGTGCTACAATTAAGGGTCATCTTGGATGTGAGGCAACCTTGCCTCAAGTCAGGCTCCACGTCTTAATATCTGAATGCACATTAGTAATTGTTTAACTCTTCTTAATTTCATTTCCTCAACTGTGCAAATGGTTTACATTTATTTCTGTCTCAAAACATTGCTGGAATTATCAAGATAGTCCACACAAAATGCTCATCAGGATACTGAGCACGGGATATACAAGTGCAGCAGAGTGTGTCTGACTCAGATGTCTAATAAGTACTTATAATAAAGACTTAAAATGTCTCCAAGTCAGTGCCTGCTCTCTGGCAGGTATTGGCCATCAGCTTTGTATATGCATTCATTTAACCCTGCGTTAGATGACCCCTGTAGTAGGTATTTGTGGACAGAGATTGCCCCTCTATCTGTCCCTTATTTTCCAAGGACATGCAAAATAATGAATTGTTGAATGCAGTTAGCTAAATAAAGAAACAAACCTGTTAAATCAGCTTATTGTCAATAAATAAACAGATGAGGAAACCAAACAAGGTGAAGGCCAACCATTCACAGGCATGAAGTAATGGAACAAAACACTGTAAAAGAGGTTACTTCACCACCATCCTGAGAAATATATAGTCAATAGCAGCTGGAGTTACATTTTAAAAGAGCATCTCCCAAGGGNACTCATTAGGAGTATATAATACATTCCCTTGACAGAGCAATGAACATGAAATAGCCACAGTGTTCAGCAACTTTAAGCTTACTAGCATCAGGAAGACACAATCTCCTCATTTAACCCTGATTTTCCATAGTATTTCTAGACTGCCAATCCTCATGTGATACCTTCATTTCTCCTTTCCTTCATCTCTCTTTCCTTTCTGTCCTGTTTCTTTGAAGTGCAGATGCACTGTGGAGGTTGGGAGGACTAATACTGATAAACTAAGAACCATCTACATGTGGAAGAGTGAAGACGGATCCATATCCATCTCCCTGGACAGAGCTCAGGTCCAGAAGGACCAAGGACCTCATTATAGAATCAGATGCACTAAACCTGATGGAGGAGAAAGTGGGGAATGGCCTTGAGCACATTGGCATAGGAGACAACTTAATGGGCAGAACACTAATTGTGCAGGTGCTAAGATTGACAATTAATAGATGGGACTTCATGAAACTGAAGGGATTCTGTAAAACAAGAGACACNGTACCAGGTTTTTTCTTTTGGGCCACCAACTAGCTCCCAGATCATGGCATGGAGACTATAAATGGAGTTATAAATGCTCAGCCTAGTTTAAGCCCCTTTCTGGATAGCTCTTCTAACTTAAATCAACCTGTTTCTCTTTATCTACCTTTTGCCTTGCTGCTATTTACTTTTTTTTTCTTCTGTATATCTTACTTTCACTGTTGTTCATGTCTGTCTGTCTGGCGGCTGCCTGGCTTCAGGCCCCAAGCATGTCCCTCTTTCTCTCCTCTCTTCTCTCATTCTTTTTCCTCTCACCTTAGATTCTTCATCCTATTTACTCTCTGCTTGCCAACCCTACCTATCATATTTCTGCCTAGATATTGGCCATTCAGCTTTTTATTAGACCTTAGGCAGGCAAGGTGAAACAAATGCAACATACCTTTACATAATTAAACAAATACAGCATAAACAAAAGCAATACACCTTTACACAGTTAAAGTAATATTTGTCAGCATAAACAAATGTAACACATCTTTGCCCAGTTAAAATAATATTCTGCAACAGGACACTGTCAAGGGGATAGGACAGCAGTCTACGGAATGGGAAAGATTCTTTGCCAACCCCACATCTGACAGAAGGCTGATTGGCAAAATATTTGGGGAACTTGGGAGACTAGAAATCAACAAACCAAATAATCCAATTAAAAAATGGGGTACAGAGCTATTCTCAACAGAGGAATCTCAAATGACCAAGAATTACTTAAAGAAATGTTCAACATCCTTAACCATCGGGGAAATGTAAATCAAAAGAGCTCTGGAGATTCCATCTAACACCTGTCAGAATGGCTAAGATGAAAAACACAAGTGACAGCTCATGCTAAATAGGATGTGTAGCAAGAGGAACACTCCTCCACAGCTGGTGGGAGTGCAAACTTGTACAGCCACTTTGGAAATCAATGTACCTCCAGACCCAGCTATACTACAACCTGGCATATTCTCAAAGATGCTGAATCATACTACAAGGATACTTGTTCAACTATGTTTATAGCAGCTTTATTTGTTATAGCTTGAACCTTGAAACAACCTAGATGACCCTCACCTGAAGAATGGATAAAGAAAATGTATCCATTTTACACAATGGAGTATTATTCAGCTGTTAAAAACAATGACATCATGCAATTTGCAGACAAATGTTTGGAACTAGAAAAAAATCATTCTGAATGAGGTAACTCAGACCCAGAAAGTCAAACATGGTATGTACTCACTTATAAGTGGATGTTAGGTATAAAGTAAAAGATACAATGATCCACAGAGCCACAGCGGCTAAGTAATAAGGAAGGCTTAACNGGAGTGCAAGGATATTCCTGGGAAAGAGAAATAGAATAGACATCACCACAGGTGGATAGTGGGTAGATGGGTCTGGATGGGGGGATGTGCATGGGAACAGGAGGGACCAGGTCGGGGGGGATAGAGGGAGAGAGTATTGGGAGAGACAACTGGAATCAGGGAGCATCTCTGGGATGGGCTAGAAATCTAGTGCAATGGAAACTCCCTGTAATCTATGAGAGTGACCCTAGCTAAGACTCCTAGCAATGTGGTTTAAAGAGCCTGAACCAGCCATCTCCTATAACCAGACAATACTTCCATCGAAGGGATCAGAACCCCAACCCAGCCACATAACATTTGACCTACAATTTGCCCTGCATACAAGATGAGTTGGGGTAAAGGTAGGGCAGAAATTGTGGGAGTGATCAACCTGTGATTGGTCCAGCTTGAGACCCATGCCATGAGAGGAAGCCCACCAAGACACTGTCTGGAGGGCCAGGAACCAGAGGTTGTACAGCCCAGAAACCTAGGATAGAACCAAACATGACTGGCAAAAAAAAGGTCAATGAAATGATTCCTATTGATATTCTGCTATACTGATAGATCATTGACTAGCCCAGTTCCTGACTGGTAGAAACAGATACAGAGATCCACAGCCAAACATTAGGCAGAACTTGAGGAATCATGTAGAAGAGGGTGAGGAAGGCTTGTGGGAGGAAAAGGGGTCAAGGTCACCACAAGAAATTCCACAGAATCAATTAACCTGGGCTCATAAGGGTTCACAGAGACTGAGTGGACAATCAGGGAGCCTGCATGGGATTGAGCTAGGCCCCCTGCATGTATATTACAGTTGTGTAGCTTGGTGTTCTTGTGAGACTCCTAACAGTGAAGCAGGGGCTGTCTCTGACACTGTTACCTGCATTGAGACCCTTTCCCCCTATGGTTTGCCTCATTCAGCCTTAATAGGAGAGGAAGTGCCAAGTCTTACTGCAACTAGATATGCCATGGCTGGCTGATGTACATGGGAAGTCTGCACTTTTTTATTGTAAAGAACTTTTTTATTTTAAAAAAATTTCATTTTACATACCCACCACAATTCC
>LZPO01018079.1:13506-25004 GCA_001675575.1 Neotoma lepida | reverse complement strand
CGCGCGCGCACACACACACACACACACACACACACACACACACACACACACATATATATATACCTAAATAAAAAATACTTAAAATTTTTTGTTCCTTAAATGATTTCCACATGGTATTTCTAATTGGTGTGATTTTTTCTTTGGTGTAAATTAAAAAAAATTGAATGCACTTATCAATAATTTGAATGAATGTTTTACATGGGTTTTCTTTAACCATTCCTAAGAACAGGTTTAAATTTGTATATGAAAGTATACTTTAGNTAGTGAATTTAGTTATATTAGAACTAAGCAGCTAATAGATCCTGTAGAAGCAATAACAAAGATGGTTTATTAGATAGGCTTATAGAAGTTGTAAATGGGATAGGTGGTACTTTGGGTACCCATTCCTGGGGGCTCCATTAGCGATGCCACATCATTGTGAAAACAGTGGCACTAATTAAATTCTGATATGTGCTATACATGTAGATATTATGTGTGTATGCTTTCTCTCATTGTTTTCTTATGTGATTCATAAGATAATAAANAGTTAATTAATGGAACCTGCTTTTATGAACAGAGTAACTAGAAGTTAGGAGATTAAAGATTTGCCCTGGGGCTGTATGAGTTGTTACTAGAAAAACTCAGGCTGAAGCCTCTGCTTCCTGTACTCTGGACAACCACTGTGTGAACTGCCATTTTGGGTCAATGAATTTGGTTTGCCATTCCAAACTAAGCTTCTCAACATTCTCTATTCTGCTGTTGCCAGAGGCTGAGAAAGATAGAACCAAGAGTCACTGTCTCCAAGCACTGGGGAAGATTTGGCCAAAGAGAGGCTGCAGCAAGAAATTCGAAGGTGACAACAAAACAAGATTGAGGTATAAACTATACCATAGGGTTTTATTTTTATGTATTCACATTAACAATATTTTATGCTGAAGATTTTTGTCAGTGGACCTTTTATGGGTAGACCTGGGTAACTTCGAACTCTTTTTTCTCCTGCCTTAGTCTGGAGTATCAAGCGTACATGCCATGACTGGCTTGTATTGAAATTTATCTCGCCCTTCCTAATCTNGAAATTTTTGACACAAAGTTTCAGTGAAACTATTATAATTTAGAATACATGATTTCCAGGAAAGATCAATTATAATATTAAATTGTCTCCCTCCCTGCCACACTGAGAGTTGATTATTACTNCTAAAGAGGACAAAGTTCTTTTAAGTGAACTTTCTATACTACTACCTATTTTANACTCAAAAATTATCTCTTCTCTTGTTCCTTCAGGTTAGAAGTACAAAATACTGTCATTGTTCTTTGCCCGGTCATTCTGTATTATCTTCTTTTTCTTTTTGGTTTGTTTGCTTTTGATGTTTAATTGAAACTTCTAAATTCTTTCTAATTAGTCTCTTCATTAAATGTTTATCAGAATTTGCATTCTGTGTGTTCTTGTTCTTTCTTATCAGAATCTTATCTGATAACTTCTGCAACAAAACATTGGATTACTTTCAAAATATCTGACATCATGATATATGATTTCATTTGTTTNTCTAAGTGTATAGTGAGCACAGTGGTGCTGGGCACAGAAAGTTACTTGATTAATTAAGTGCTTATTGACTATAGAATGCTGAGACTTTTAATTTAATTAATATCTCAGAATGATATGTGGTTATATTTAGTTTTTAAAGTCATGGTGCTGAAAGTAAAATGATGGATCTCTCAAAGAGAAAGTTCTTCAAAAGTTGCATAAGTAATCACCATGACATTTCATAATGTATAATTTCTAGAAAGCTTGAAAGTCACTCTATAGACTTTGTGTGAAGGAAATTTGTAGTTTTTCTAAATGTTGGTAGAAGACATTATTGTGGCCAGTAAATGATTTTAGTGGCACTTTATCTTTATCCTACACTCTGAGATATCTTAATAAAAATCTGTGGTGGAGAACATGTTAAAATGAAAAGATTTTGGAGCACACACAAACTAAATTCTACTTTATCTTGGAAGCTGTCCTGAACCTGGGGTAGTGAGCATACTGTGTGTCTTTCAGTTCAACTTCCTTTGCTGTCTGTTGCGTTAAACTGTTCTTTGCCCAGCATGTGCTAGTGTTCTCCCTGGATTCACATGCAGCAGAAACTACAAACCTCAGACTGAGCAGACTAAATGGCAATCCATGCAGTAGAAGTTCAATCCATTCATTAATAAATAACTCCTCTTGGATGTCCTTTTGAAAACTGCCTTGTATCATGGAGATCCTGCAGTTTTGCATCTGTAGGTCAAGCCCNTTCACACGCTCCAGCAGTTCTTAGATGAGGTGGATGTTGGGGTGGGCTAACTCATAGCCCAGGTTCTGGCCCTGGGTGGTAGCTAGGCTGGTTAGCTCACCAGCTTTTCTCATCTTCACCAACTTAGCAAACTCTCCAGCACCAACCCNGCNAGCTCAAACATTGAGGGAGAAAACAAGGAGAGGCAGCATTTCTGCTCTCACACACTTGGNTCTGGTTCATCCACACTCATACCATCAGGGCCAGCTCTACTGTTTTGCCCAGGTGAGAGTCNGCTCTCCAGATCACTTGCACTTGGTGAGGGACAGGGCCAGTTCTCTTCTCATGCCTTCCCTCCCCTGGCCTGCTTCCTGCCTGCAGCAGGTGGCAAGGGGTAGTGGGGAGGGAATATTTCCCCCACCCTTGCTACCACATGACATATAAGGGAAGTGCGTGGGGCAGCTCTCCTGCTCTCAGGCCCACAGGAGCTGTTCACCTGTGCCTGCCGCCAAATGGGTCAGCTCTAGTGTGCTGGCCTCTAGGTGCAGGGCTCGCTCTCCCAAGTGCTGCTGCTGATAAGGGGCACTGCCAGTTCTCCCACTCGTATGACCTCATGACCAGCTCTCCCACCCGCCACAGGCAGCAAGGGGCAGGGGAAGGGGGAAGTCATCTCTCCCTTGCCCATTCCACCATATGGCAGATGAGGGGTGGGGCCAAACCTCCCATGCAAGCTCACAGGCCAGAACAACAGGTCAGCTCTACTGTGCTGCCTAGGGGAGGTGCAGTCCCCACTCTCCTGAGTGCTACAATTGGTGAGGGGCAGGGCTAGNTCTCCCTAGTGCTACAGCCAGTGAGGGGTGGGGACTAGTCTGTGCAGTCCTATCCTCACTGCCTTTGGTGGTAACAGGAGCCACAGACATTAACACACACTGCAGCTGTGGCAGAACCACTGAGGCAGACATGGCCCTTAGCAGCAGCCCAGGCCTAGAGGACACCACGGCCCTTGAGTGGCAAGCAGGCCATCTATGTCAGCCCATTCCTCACCACCTTCCCCTCTTCAGATCTGCCTCTCTCCCCAGCACATTAATCATTCTGCCTCGGTCTTGGTCTTGGTCTCTGTTTCTCTCTCGGTCTCTCTTTCTCTCTCACATTTCCCCACCCTGTACTCACTCACCATAATGGTGCGCTACTGCCTGGAAGCCCCAAGCAGGCTTGTGGTTGATTTCTGTCCACCTAGGCAAGCAGCCTGGGGCAGAGCTGTGATCTGTTGTATTGTTTTTTAAATGTATTCTTCTCTCATCCAATACATCTCCACCACAGCATCTGCTCCCTTCCCTCCTCCCTGTCCCCTACCACCCTTCTGCCCCCTCAGATCATTGCTCTTCCATTTTCCTTCAGAAAAGAGCAGGCCTTCCAGGCAGAAATTTTTTAAATTTATTTTGCATCCGACTACAGTTCCCCCCCCCACTTCCAGTTCCCTCTCCTCACTCTCCCTTTGCCCCCTTCCATCCATTCCTCCCCATTTCAGTTTAGAAAAGGGCAGGCCTTCCATGGATATCAAGTTGCAATAAAACTAAGCACCTACCAAGGCAATCCAATATGAGGAATAGAGTTCCCAAAGCTAGCAAAAGACTTAGAGACAGCCCCTGCTCCCATCATTAGAAGTCCCACAAGAACAGCCTCCATTTACACATTGATGAGGGACACCAAGCTACAGGACTGTCCCATATATGCAGAGGGCCTAGGTCAGTATCATGCAAGCTCCCCGGTTGTCAGTTCAAATTCTGTGAGCTCCCATGAGTCCAGGTTTCTGTGGATTATCTTGTGATGTCCTTGACACCTCTGACTCCTACAATCCTTCCTCCCTCTTTGGTAGGATTCCCTAAGCTCTGCCTAATATTTGGCTGCGGGTCTCTGCATCTGTTTTCATCAGTTGCTGTCTGGAGCCTGTCTGATGACAACTGGGCTAGGCACCGATCTATGAGTATAGCAGAATGTTGTTATGCATTATTACACTGACATTTTTCTTTTCTTCTCCAGTCACTTTTGGTTCTATTCTGGGCCTCTGGGTCATCTAGTCTCTGGGTCCTGATGCTCCAGGCAGTGTCANGGGTGGGCTTCCTTTTGTGGCATGGGTCACAGGCTAGACAGGTCATTGGTTGACCCCTCCNTCAGTCTATGTGCCAACCTTACCCCAGCATATCCCATAAGTAGGACAGACTGTTGATTAAAGATTATGTAGCATGCTACAACCCACAGACCCAGAGTGGCTAAGTAACAAGGAGGGCTCAAGGTGGGATACTCAGATCTCCCTTGGAAGGAGAAATAAAAGATATTTCGTGGGTGAACTGGGGGCAAGTGGGAGTGGGGAGTGGGGAGTGAGGGACATGAGGAATTAGGTTTGGGGGATGGAGGGGAACAAGTACTGAAAGAGAAAATTGTAAAGATAGTGCATTTCTGGGCCAGGTAGAAACTTGGTACAAGGGACATTCCCAGGTAAGATTCCTAGCAGTAGAGGATATGTAACCTGAACTGACTGTCTCCCATGACTAGGCAAGACTTCCAGCAGAGGGATTGGGACACCATGCTGAAGTATTAATTGGCTTGATCTTGTGCCTTTTATACGCAGAAGCATGCAACAGCCATGTCATTACATTCTTTTTGTTTTGTTTTGTTTTTGGAGACAGAGTTTCACTGTGTAGTCCTGGAACTCACATTTTAGACCAGGCTGGCCTTGTACTCACAGTAATTCAACTGCCTCTGCTTCCTGAGTGCTGGAATTAATGGCATTTGCCACTACAGTAGGTGTCATTACATTCTTTAATAATATAAATATCTTTACTAAAACTCCAAATTTATTTCAGTATATATTTTTCTGTCATTTTCATTTCACAAATTTATAATCATGCTTAAGTAAATCACAGTTTAGTTATAATTAATCATTAATTAATAAATGTCCATTCAAAAATATATGTGCCATGTTTATGTTTAACTATACTTATATTTAATGTGGAAGCCCAGCTGGGAGACCATCTCCCACATCTTATGACAGGGTACTCTTGAAGAGAGAGAGATAAAAGATATTAGATAGAAGGATAGAGGGGAGAGAACAGAGAGAAACACAGGATAGCCTCCAGATGGCCTGGATCATTATCCCCCATCCCCTTCTGTCTCTTCTAAAGGGCTTTATAGGAATGCCAAGGGGTGGAGCTAAAGACCTCCTCCTAGCTCAGCCAAGTATAGACCCTTCCAATCACCTGGCAACCATGCACATGGTCAAGCAATCCTCTAAATGCAGCCCTGCCATGTAAAGCAAGCTCAGATCTCACCAGGAAACCTTCATGGGCCTCCATGATTTAAATTCAAGATAAATAAAANATTTTAATATTAAATGTTAGTATATTTGCTTATCTCTAACAAATAATAAAATTTCATAACAATGAGAATCCTATAGTGATTCCTGTTTTAAAATGTACAAGATGTAGTAATACAGTTCGGCCAGCAGGTGTGACCAGTGTATTGCTACATTAGTGTTAATTTATGGCTTAAAGTATCTAGATACAAGTTTGAGAAATATTAGCTGAGCATGGTGGCACAGGACTTTAATCCTAGCATTTGGGTGGCAGAGGCAGGTAGATCTCTAGATTTCAAGATCACCCTGGTCTGCATAATAAGTCACAAGACAGCCAGGGCTATGTGGAGAAACCCTGTCCCAAAAGAGAAAATTAAAAAAACATAGTAAATTTAATGATATTGTAGCTTGAAATATTTAAAATCTTTGTTTTTTTAATAGTTTTTCAGTAGATTTGTTAGGACTTTGTCACTAATAGCTATAAAATATAATAATAAATACTAATAATGTTACAGGCAGTTGTGAGCCTCCCAAAGTGCGAGCTGGTAAGCGAATTTGGGTCATCTGGCAGAATTCTTAACAACTGAGGCATGTTTCAAGCCTCCTACAAACCTTAAGGGATATCAATGCCAAGCTTCATGCTGACATGCATTGTAAAAATGAAATAGTGTCAGAGGAAACAAAGGACAAAGTATGTTTGTGTGTTAGTATGCATGTGTTTAGGTCAGAGGTCAACTTGTGGTAGTTGGTTCTCTGTGCCCACAGTGTGGGTAATTGGTGGTGACAGAATTCAGACTTGTTGTCAAGAGATCTTTCCAGTTCAGTTACTTTGCTAACCATCTGTTGGGATTTCATGGAATCCAATTTAGTAGACATTGTGATAGTTTAACCATTCTACTATAAATCAGTTATTTCTAGGTTTTTTTTTAAAAAAAAAACATCCATATCACCACCCCATGCACATTGTAATGAAGTGTTATTACTTGCTATTCAGAATTTTAATTTTAATTTCTTGGAGGTTGCTGCCTCATTGTGGAGATATTAAGAACTACTGATGCTTGATAAGCAATTTTTATTTTATTATTTCATTTTTAATTTGGTGTGTCTACATGTGTGTGTTGGAAGGGGGGAGTATATACTTGTGAATGCTTGAAGCATCAGACAGCCCCTGTAGCTGGAGTTACAGGTAGTTGTAAGCTGTTCAATATGAGTGCTGGGAGCTGAACACTGGTCCTCTGCAAGAGCAGTAAGTATTCTTGAACCCAGTTAAATGATTAATTTTAGCAAGAGTGTCCTTAGNAAACTTTATACAAAAGTTTTTCTCACATGTAATGTGAGCAAATATCTATTCATCGTTTTAAGAGATGTGTTTGATTTTTTTTAATTGATTTTGTTTGATTTTTACTTTGAGGCAGGTCTCNTGTAGCTCAGTTTGGCTTTGAATTCACCATGTAGCTGAAGAGGACATTGAACTCTTGATTTTCTGGCCATGTCTTCCAGGTGGAGATGTTTTTGGAGAAATACTGAAATATACATCATGACTATGTTTTTGATTACAATACTTTGGGTAATTTGTTTCACGAAGTATTTATAAGGTATCAAAAAGTAACTTCACAGTGATGAGCTCTTCTCAAGTAGTGTCTCAATTTAATTTCTATCATTGTAAATTCAGGATGGGGATGAATACTATTCATGAATTCATATCAAATTTTGCATATACATTACCTTGATTGATATTAAGGCAGCTGGTACTGAACTTAAATAGTAAAGATGACTTAGATTGCATTAGAGCTGATTTAATCACTAATTATTTTACACAAATATTAATATAAGGTAATAAAATTATGATAATTCAATGAATACGAAGGCTACTATCTAAATCATTGTCAAAATTTAAATATTTCTACATATTCATTATACAGTCACCATAATGCTCCTGATATTACAGAAATATATTGCAGTAGATTGCTAAGTCACTTTGCTTTTGATAATCATAACTGTGTAGATAGAATTGTGGCTTTTAAGCATGCATTTCACAATCAATTCTTCATTCATCTTGTTCCTACAACTCTTAAATATAGCTGTAAATTTAACTATCTCCCTCTCTCTTTCATTTTTCTTGTTTCTAGATAGTAGGTTTGTAATGTTACATAGTAGACAACGAACTATCCAGAAAGGTAGGAAATTAGGACTTCCTATCAAATATGGCACTAATGCAATTCACATGCTACAGAGTATCATTTTGATGTGTATTGAATATACCATTCCTCATGTAAGGATGTTCAAGCAAAATTAGTTTAGATTCTTTGAAAAGTTATTTTAAAAAGAGATCTGGTCTCTTACAGTTTCACTTGTTAATTGTTCAAATCAACTGAATGCATATTCATTTTCATTTATCATCAACTGAAATAACACTACTTTCTCTAGACACAGTCCTGTTACAAGACATTAGAAATGAGAGCAGGAAAACCTTCCATCATAGAATGAAGCTCCTCAAGACATAGGATGTAAAAAAAAAAGTCCCGCAGGGAAGCTCATTAAACTCAGGAATTGATAAACTCAAAATCAACTTCAGGAAGTCTCTGAATTAGATTCACTGGCCTTCTTTATCCCCAAGAGTAGTAAGCAGTAAAAACTGCTGAGAATCAGAAGAGAAGCTGCCTAAGAAAGTCTGAGACAAGTTGAGCATCTTGGTAGAAACCAGCTGAATCACCTGTAAGAAGCTAAGCTCAGGTGAACTTCCTGAAAGAAGCAGAGGCCAGCAAAGCTACCTAGAAGAGTCTCCAAGCAACTGAACTACCTGGATAGGATACTCCTCCACCCAGTTGAGCTGCCTACAGGCTGTGCAGTGTGCTTCAGGGTTACAGCTTTTGTGAACTGTCACTCACACTGGGATGGGATTTGGTGACATAGTAGTCTTTGAGTCATTTCTTTTCCTTCAAGTAACTCCTTACCCATTCCAGTAATACCAATACATTTCATTGATTCACCAAGTTGGGTTTGTTGGTATCTGAACATGAGTCTTTTGTTTCCCTATGCAGTGTGAGTAGATGTTTGTTTGTGTCTCCCTAGATCAGTGTCACACACACTCTCCTTTCCAAAAGTCTTGCAATATCTAAGTATATTTTTGCCCTGTAACCTGCTACCAGCAAGAGTTTATTTTAATCATTTTTTTGTCTAACACATACCTATCTTCATCTTCATCTAATAGAATTGCCTTGTTTTCATTGTCTGTTTGCTTTGTTCTTGACTTCTTTGCCTTGGATATAGTATCAATACAGTTCTAAATTAATCCTAATTAAGACATAACATATAGATGTCTACTGGTCATTAGCATTTTGCATTCTTTAATTATTCAAAACCAGATTACAAGCTGCACTCTTCCTCTGTGAAGGGACTTCCTTGTTTAATGTGAACAGTTATGCTTACCTGAACATTTTAGTTTTACTGTAATAACTAAATAAATAACTATAAAATAACTATTGTAATCAACAACTAAACAAATGTGGTAATGATTATACTTCTAGTTCTTACAATCATTTCAATTTAGGCCATTTGATTGATGAAGAAGTATGAGTTTTATGACATTTAAAATATTTTCTAGTGTATTCCTCCTAGGCACATGTATCTGACTTTTAACACCTCCCTTTTCTGACTGAAATGTACGTTTCAATTTGGTATATTAACATGTTTCAACTACAGTCGCACAAAAGAAAAATCTG
Source organism: Neotoma lepida (assembly GCA_001675575.1). Taxonomy (NCBI): domain Eukaryota; kingdom Metazoa; phylum Chordata; class Mammalia; order Rodentia; family Cricetidae; genus Neotoma; species Neotoma lepida. Next base: position 15,696 of record LZPO01018079.1, on the reverse strand, counting down.
GTAAAAGGAAAAATATTTTAATGTATTTGAGAGAATGTTGCTCATCTTAAAGGATCAAGCTATTTTTAAGATGTTAGTGAAGAATAAACTGTGATAAATAAACTATTTATACAAATATCTCTTACTGTTGACTTACATTAAAGATCTTTTGGGAAAGGCTGGTATATGAGTCATATATTGGCCATGATTAAACATATATCTCTTGCTGAATAATTAGCTATGTAAACATTTACATTTTTATTATAATAGATATTATAGTCTTTTACAGCATGGGCCTGTATTTCTCAAAAATTTGTGCATTTTTCGGTTTGAAATATTCTCGTATTGTCAAGAACATCATTGCTTTGGAAGAAGGAATTATTGAATAATTAAATATCCCCTGCAATTTTCAGCAAAACATGTTTTATATGTCTATGTAAAACAGAATAGCATAAAAATTGGCCGAGATTACCTATGTACATGAGCTTGAATATTTTGTAAGCAAGAATTGGAAATTCAATTTGGGCTAGTTTTATCAACTGTGGAAATAATTGTGTATCATGGGAATTAAAGACTTGAGCACTGAGATCTGAGAACACTGTAGTGTTTATTATAACTTAAGCAATGTTCTGAGTCATTAAGGAACACCTGTCATCTTAATCCCTAAAATCACCTTCTGAATGAGATATTATATCCCTGATAAAGATCCCATTAGTAATATTTAAACACAAGCTCTCATGTCTCTGTTCTTAAGGATGAAGAATAGAGTGATGATTTGCTAACAATTAGCGACTTTGGAGAAATGAAAATGGAGACCTGAGTGTTTGTTTATTACATATGATGATGCCACCCCTAAAGTTTGGGCTGTGAATNACCAGCACATCATGAACAACATGGAGATCTAGAAAGGAAGGGAATGGTAGACATAGACGATTTTAATTTTTCCACTACTCTTTACATGTGTTTAGCTAGCTACTAAATACAGCACTGCAAGCAAAGCTTGAGCAGTCTCTTTTAAAACCCTTTATCTTAGTTCCCTCACCCACACTTCTCAGCCCCTGTGGTCTTGTTTTGCCTGGAGGACATTTCTCCTTGGTGTTATGTTGTGCCTGCCACTTCTCCCAGTCAAGTAATCACATCTCTGTGAGGCTTGGTGCCTGAGAAAGGAACTGCAGACACTTGGCTGCTGACATAGCTGTTTCTTGGGTGCAGTGGCTGTAGCAGAGATCAGATAGCAGGAAAGAAGTCATTTGGAGAGGGTTCAGAGAATGTGGTAGATCAAAGTGAAGACAAGCTTGGGTGATGTGAGTTATATTCTTATCTGCAGTGTTTCACGGTAGCTGTGAGAGTTCCAACATTAAAAAGAGAATTATCAGTTTCTTGTGAAATACAGCAAGAAAGGTTGTGGCAAAAAATGGTCAGTGTGGGATGCAAACACAACTGAATTAAGTGTGGATATAGAATAGGCCAAGATGAAATACATTTAAAATATCATAGAAATGATAGTTATGTGAATATAGGTATTTAAAAATACTGGAAATAATTGATAGGGTGCCTGAACTGGCCTGATCCAGTGATCATAGGGATGAATACCCTAATTGCCACCATGGAGCCCTCATCCAGTGACTGATGGAGACAGATGTGGGCACCAGGCAGATCTCAAGGAGCCCAATCGATGGGAGACAGGGGGGCCCTCTATGAGCAAGGGACTAAGAGATCATGATGGGAGGGTGTACAGAGATGGCCAATCAAACTAGTGGAGATGCATGAACTATGGACCCATGGCTGAGAAGCCCCCATGGGTCCTCATCCAGAGACAGATGGAAGCAGATGCGGAGATTCATGGCCGAGAGCCATGCAGAGCTCCAGGAGTACAGCTGATGGGAGAGGAGAGGTTCTATGAACAAGAGACATTGAGATCATGAAGCCAGCCAAACTGGTGGAAATGCATGAACTGTGGACCAATAACTGTGGAGCCCTCCATGGTGCTGAACTGGACCCTCTGGAGGCTTGAGACAGTTATTTGGCTTGAAGTGTCTGAGGGCCCCCAGGCGGTGGGATCTGATCTGTCCCTGGTGCAGGGGCTGACTTTTTGGAGCCTAATGCCTGAGGTGGGACACCTGGCACAGTCTTGGTGCAGGGAGGAGGGTCTTGTCCTGCCTTGGCTGAGAGTGCCAGACTCTGGGGACTCACCATGGGACACCTTGTTTT
>LZPO01018079.1:0-13396 GCA_001675575.1 Neotoma lepida | reverse complement strand
TTTTTTTTTACTCATTCAAGTCAAACCTTTTATAGAAACTGTGTCAAATAATCTTGGAATGCAGTTTGCATATCAAGTCTTTAAAATCAAGTAAGCATATGTCTTATGTACTATAAAATTAAATGAGATAACTTTAGATACTCTGGGGAATCTGAGGACCCAGGAATTCATGCTATTAATAAAACTAATTGGGTGATCAAGTTTCATCTCTTTGAGTGCCTAGGATGGGTTCAACTCCCATCAGCAATAGATAAGAGTTCCCCTTTTCCCACATCCTCATTTTCAACATGTGCTGTTGTTTGTTTTATTAATCTTTGCCATTCAGACTGGAGTATGATGAAATCTCAAAGTGGTTTTAGTTTTTATTTTCCTGATGGTTAAGGATATTAAACATTTTAAAAATATGTCTCAGCTATTTGTATTTCTTCTTTTGAGAATTTTAGTTCTATACCCCACTTATATTGAGTTTTTTTCCCTGATATTCAGTCTTTTAGGTTCTTTCTATCTTCTAAATATAAAACTGACAAAGATTTCCCCCCATTCTGTAGTCTTCCATTTCATGAGATTCTATTTTTAAATTCTTTAAATTAATATAATTTCCCTTCCTTTCCCTTCCCTTCCTCCAAATCCTCTTTTATATCCCTCTTCCTCTTTTTTATGACTGATGACCTATTTTTATCACTAATCATTGTGGCACATGCACATGCATACAGAAAAAATGAGGAACAGTCTTTCTCAGGGAGGTTACCCTTAGTAATTTTAGTAATTGTTGGTCTTAATGCCTATGCTATCCGTGTCTTGTTGAAAAACTTCTTTCCTATGCCAATGTGTTATCACCATGGTATATCAGGCAGACCCCAGAACAACAACCTACAACAAGGAGGAATTGGCCAACAGAAAGGAACCGCAGGTTTTTTTGTGTGCTTCATGTTTTTTTTGTGTGTGTATGTGTGTGTATTTTTGTCTTATTGGTTACTGTATATGTGCCCTGCCATGAGTGCATGCATGCATGCGTGCGTGCGGGCGTGTGTGTGTGTGTGTGTTTTGTTTTATGCTTTTTGGAAAAACACACACACAGAGAAGAGAGAGAGATCATGGAATTGGGTAATTAGGAAGTTAAGGATGATCTTGGAGGAGTTAGGGAGGGAAAAGAATATGAGCAAAATATATTGTATGTTACAAATTAAATAAAAGTAAAAACAAAATAAAAAAAATTTGGGAATGAAACAAATTGGCAATGATCAAGAAAGAGACAGCAGAAAAGGGAATGTGTTAGCATTTGGGAAGCTTCTTCTTCTTTGGGCATCAATGGCCTTTGAATCCCAAGGAGTCATGTATGGAAGTATAACTAAGCAGCTCTTCCTTTTCTGCATGGGAGAAGTCTCATAAGAATAAGCACAGTCAGTCACCAGCGAGACCCAGAGATACCTTCATAAGCACTGTCAAGAAAAGGTATCTCTCAGTTTTGATGTTTAAAAGATTTATTTATTTTATATGTACAAGTGTTTGCAAACAACAATATTGCATTCCTGGTGTCTGTAGAGACCAGAAGAGACCACATGAGTTCCTAGACCTGGATTTACAAATGGTTTAAGCTACCATGTAGGTACAGGGAACAGAACCCAGGTCCTTTGCAAGAGTAGAAAATGCTCTGAACCACTGAGTTATGTATGACTCCAGCCCCAGAAAACTGGATGATAGTTTAATAGTAACATATTTAGAAGTTTTTCAATTTAAGGGAAAACTAGAAATAAAATAAACAGGAAAATATTGGAGTGTTGTGAAGAGTGAAGTGCTGAATTTAGCTAAAGCACCACAAATACTCATAAGGAAAAGATATGTCCACAGGGTGATATAAATAATTTGAACTTCAGAATGGTAAGTAACATTAGTATCTTGCCAATTATATAATAAGGTACTAATCAAAGATTTTCAAAAGAAAGATGACAGGGTTCTGTTGCGACAGAGCACCCGATATTTAACTTGTTTCTAAAGTGCTTCATTAACTGCTAAAAATACTAGCTACTGTAAAGTACTAGGAACTCACAGAATGGCTTAGGAATTAACTGAATAAATGTAATTATAACTCTTCTTAATTAGTTGAGGAAACTATGAATTGATTCAGAAATACAGTTTCAGTGCTAGAAGGATCATATACACACAAAATAGTATATTTCATGCTAACCGTGCTGACATTTAGAAAATCTTTGTCCTTATCATCTTATCAAGTATCTTCTACTGTGAACACTTTTCAAGGCTGTGCTTTGGAGCTGGTGCTCTGTAACTCAACTTATCAGGGGCCTTATTTCTTCTTCAATAAATAATAAAATTACCTATAGCAAGGTACACTTATATAACAGCGTAATCATAGTTTCCAGACAACTAAACATCACATTATTAAATCACTAAATTTAAAATGACTCTCTGCACAGTATTTGTTTTAATATTATAAACTGGCAAAAGAACAAGATTTTTGGAAATAAATTTGTGTAACAAATCAAGAAATAGAGCATGGAATAGGAATACAGGAATGNCAGATTCCAACCTTGGGATCTGAAGAACAATTTACTAAAAACTGTGAGGTTGAAAACCCAGGGGAACTGTAGGAAAATGTGTATTTCAAACTGCTGCAAGGGAGTTTAAAATACATTTCCTTCTCATAACAATGCTTTACACAGTGTCCAGGCATTTAGCAGACAATTTAGTTGCCTTGGTAGATTTTATAACTTCCTCTAACATTATCAAGCCATCTTCTGCCTGTAGCACCAGGTGAGAGAATTGCTTGTGGTTGTGATTGCTCTGTATATCTGTGATGTCTCAATCCCTCATTGCAAGGCTGCTCCCAGACTCAGGGTTCTCTGCTCTGCTATTACTTTCCTGTTGAAACACCCCATAAGATCACCATTACATGCAGACGAATTTTTGTCCTTGTGGCCTTATATCCTACACAGTCCATGATTCATGTCAAAAACAAACAGGGCTGAGTTTAGAATGCAGGGCTCTGTTTTATTTCCCCTTCTCCTCCTCTCTCTTTGGTGCTTACCAGGGAAAAGCAGACCATTTTAGTAACCATAAAGGTATAAGTACTTTAAGCCTTAATTGGCTACATGAGAGGTAGACTTGTAAATTTAAAATCTGAGATATTTTCCAAAAAAACGAAACACACTTCAAATTACTGTGTTTGTGTGAAACCAAATTAGAAAAGAGAGGAATGAGTCAGCTTATAGTCATTCATTACTAAATGGCCACTTATAGATTAAGAAAAACAATATCGTATTTACTATACTAAAATCATCTTAGGCTATCTCATATAAAACTATTCTATTCTCAAAATAACTGGCAAATACATGAGTGTTTGCACATATACTTTTAATTGTAACCATTATGCCCCCTTCAAATAAGCTTTTATAAAAGATCTATTAAATGAGTTTAAGTAGAAGACAATCCAAGGTGAAAGTCCAGGAAAAAGAACTAAAGACTATTCTACTCATAGCCAACTCCAAAATTGCAAGAATGGGAGACAAATTTGTTCTGGTCTATGAGAAAATCAAGACAAAGTAGCCAGGCTGACACAGCACCAGACTGAACTTGGGATGCTAAGTGTTCTGCAGGTAGGAAAGTTTAGGTGAAAGAGCTTGCATTTCCCACCCATCTCATCATATATATATATGATATATATATATATATAGTAATGACTAAAGTAGGAGAAGTCTAAGAGAAAAAATTTGAAGCTTAAGTCTAATTAATCTCATCAATAAAAACCAGGAGTCAGATATCGGGGTAATAACCTGGAAGATCAGAGAAGCAGAGCAGCAGCCACCAGTGACTTCTTACCTCTCTGGATGCTCTGAACAAAAGGGTGGAGACCCTGTCTTCTACCACACCTTATCACTTCCTGTAACCACCTCCTCAGTGCTGGGATTAAAGGTGTGAGCCACCACTGCCCAGCTTCTATGGTTTGGCTAGCTCCACCCCCTGATCTACAGGCAAGCTTTATTTGTCAGAACACAAACAAATTATGACACAACAGAAATTGGTCCAGCTCTTTGCCCACAGAACCCCCTACCTTTATTAGAAATTAATTCACAAGGACTAACTCAAAATGTATGATTTGTTTAACTTTTAAACTTAATGCCTCAACTTTTCCCCATCTCCACTCACAAACAGCACTATGGTTATGTGTTTGAAAAATATCAACACTTATGAAACTTAGAATCTTATTTTAAGTGATTTATTCAAGTGAGTTAGTAAAATTGTGTATGCTTGAATTGTCGATGAAGGAAAACCAAGGATGTCTTTATATCTGGTGAAGTGAAAGCACTTAGAGTCTTGTTTATAAAGAAAAAATATCTTTACTAATTGATCCTCATTACAGAAATGGAAGAGTTTTGTTTTTTGTTTAATAGAAGGTAACTTTTCACTTTGTAGCATGGTTGTGGAAAATATGGTTAATTTTCTACTTATTTTGGTAATGATCATTTCTACAACTGTTATCCAACTGCAACTAAATGTATTAGGTTCTAAATTTCAGGAATATTACATTTCTCAGCAGTTGTGGCTGTTAATTATGCTTTTGATTGTTACAAAATCCAACTACCAATAGATGAACAAAACAGGAACTTGTTTGTTTTATTCAGTGACTTCTGTACATGCTATCCCTGAGCACTGGCTTCAAGTTTCCACGAGTCTGGCATTTTCTTCTCTTTTTTCAAAGAATGGTGCTGGCTGCACTTGTTACTACTGGCCTGTAATTTGAACTACTTGGGCAGCTGATGTAAGAGGACCTGATATTTTAGGACTTTCTAAAACAAGTTCTCTCAAGTCCCCGTTGAATTTTATCCTACTTGATAGTTTATAAAATTACTATTAATCTGTTCTTAATGTCTGAAAACAACTTTCTAATGGTGTGTGAAGCAAGTGATTAAGCATTGCTTCTTTTTATGCTCATCTATTCTCGTCAGTAGATAAGTCTCTGAGAACAACAGACTTAGCTAGTCTCCCTCTGAGACTGACTGGAAGATGTGCTTACAGGGCAAACTGCTTTACATGCATAGAGAGGAACCAGAGTTCCCATTTCCAGAGGAGAAATGTTATTTCATCATTACTGCAGTAATTTTGTGCCTCAAGTAAGAATGTGTATTACAAGTACTACTCTTTTGGCTTTTAAATTATTCAACTTTATGATTTTAATTTTTGATGTATAATTTTTAAATGAATGAGCATTATATTATATTACAGATGAACTATGAATTCTGTATGTATTATTACTAAAGAGAACACATATTGAGAACCTTACTCTTTTCTATACTGTTATTATTTAAATAGCATATTCTTTTTTATATTCTCCCATATATTACATCCCAATCGTAATTTCCCTCCCCTGCAAGTCTCCCCTCTCCCCCAGATCCACCTTCCTCAGAAGACAACAGGCCTCCCAGGGACATCAACCAAACACAGCATAATATGCTACTATAAGACCAGGTATACACTATCACATCAGTGTGTAAATGGAGGCTTTTCTCTGTCCCACCCTGTCCTGTAGCCACTATTGCCAAATAATCACTCAGAGGTTTATATTAATTATAAATGTTTGACTGATAACTCAGGCTTATTACTAACTAGCTCTTGCATTTAAGTTAACCCATTTCTATTAATCTTTGCATTGCCACATGGCCCATGGCTTATGGGTGTTCTGGCATCTTATTCCTTTGATGGCTGTTCACATTGTCCTAACTCTGCCCTTCTTCATCTCCAGTTTGATTGTACTGCCTAACCTTATTCTGCCTGGCTATTGTCCAAAGNAGCTTTATTTATCAACCAATGAGAGCAACACATATTCACAGCATACAGAAAGATATCTCACATTATTTCCCCTTTTCTGTCTAACCAAAAAGGAAAGTTTTAACTTTAACATGGTTGCCAAATACAAATAGACTACATATTGTAACTGTAATTCTTTCTTGATAACCATTTTGAATAATTTAATATTGTTATTGTACTTTGTAAGTTTATCTCACATATGGGCATTAATCCCTTGTAAGATGTGTAAGATGCAGACATTATGTCCCATTGTTTAGGTGATCCCTTCATAGAAATGTCTTGTTTAATTGTTTTTATTGTGTAGACTCTTTCAGGTTTGCTACAATGCAAACTGATCACACTTAACTCCTAAACTCCAACAGACCTTTACTAATATAAGGATCAGCACTGTAAGACAGTCTTCTAGTGACTGTATGACAAGCACCGATGCTGTCTTTTGTACAACATACTGTGAATGTTTAAAACTGCTTCCAAAGTAAATAGGAAAGAATTGGAGTTTCATCTATTGTGCATTGACTTTTCAGTAATAAAATTGAGTTTCAACTGCAATTTGATACTGCATTACTAACAGGTAATTACTTAATTCAGAAAGTCACTGTTAGGGCATTTTTGTGCTTATATTTCTGGCATTGGGTTAAATAAATTGTAAACTCTAGTTAGTATCTTTGTGTATGTGTTCATGTGTAGATAAGCCAAGTTTATGGAGATCATAATTTCCTGGTTCTTGTGATACTGTATATGAAAAAGATAATTCACTGTTAATCTTTTTCATATTGTATCATTCTAGTCTCATTATTATTGGGAACTATATAAAGTAGATTTTCACTTTGTAACTTAGGCCATAGTCTAAAATTTTCAATTGTGTTAAAGTTTTAAATAATCTTCCTTATTTAAGTTTGTGAAAGTCCAAAAATGTGGCATTGTATTTGCAAAAATAAGTGGCAGTTTATTTTAAGCCAACAAGGACTAACTAACTCCTGTACTACACAGATTTGGATATTTTCTGACTATGAAGAAAAGAATAGGGGATTTAAAAATTAGTAACAAATAAGTAAATAGATTTGCTGATCATGTCATTTGGAACTGACAAGGAACTTTTTTTTCCTCCTATAAAACAATGGAGCACCACATACTGAATGCTGTAAAATCATTGTGATTCTCTTGAACGGCCTTTTCCCTTTAACAGTTTCAACAAGGAAAGTGGAGACATGGTAATGAGCCATGAATGTTGCTGTCAACTTGGAAAAGGAGAAAAGAAGAAACAGTCAAACCTTTTCCCACTGTTCCAGTAGAACCTTTAAAGATAGAATGCATGGTGCATTTTTATATTATTACCTTACACTTTAGACAAGATTTTCCTTTTCTAAATTGCTTCTCTGTGTGTTTGTGTGCGCATGGGCCTGGGGTGTGCTTCTCTGCAGGCATGTGTGGAGGCCAAAGGTATCTTTGTATATCACTTCACCTTATTTTCTGAGACAGGCTATCTTGCTGAACCTGATGCTCACCACTTTATCTAACCTGGCTGGCCAGAAAGACTTGATGAACCACACCTCTCCAGCCTCCTATCACATGGCTTTCAGAATTATATTTGCTCAGCCTGACTCTTATGTCAAGTCTGGAGCTCCAGAGTGAAACACTCATGCTTATACTATGAGTATGGTGCTCACCAAGCTATTTCCACAGTCTAATTTTTATTAATTTCTATAAGAACTAAGATAACACTGAACATGGTCTTGTTTCTTACTAAAGTTAAGAAATACTTTTTCTTACCGACAGCTGATAATCAGTCTCCTAATCTCAATTTTGCGGGGAGCTCTTCTGAAAATTTTAGTAGTAAACATAGTGCATTGTTTGGTGTAATAGTGTGGAAAGGAATTAGGCACAGCAGGAAAACAGTGGTAATTTGATGACAATACCAAGGTTAGTTTGAAACTTGAAGCCAAGGCTTTTATAGAAGCTGCGAAGAGGGACATGCTGGCTGCTGTGCTGCTCAATACTTGGCTAGAAATGATTTCTGTTTGTAACATTTTCAATTCAAAACATTAACATGACAAAGTGCCTCAATATTTTCATTCGTAATCACTATATGCATTTCTATATTTAAATTTTTCTCTAATTTGAAAGGCCTTTTAGTATCAGTAGATGGAGACTGCTTAATGCTTTTATCCTGGGCTCTGCAGCCAGGTGATTTATTTGAAACCCTTGAGAAGTATGTGCACCCACATTTTAACATACAACTTTTTAAGTTGACTAAATCCATATCAACCATGGGTCTCAGGTTTTAGACTTGTGCGTGAGGCTACAGAATATACATTGTTTTAATTAAGTAATGGTTGTTATCTATACACAGTCACAGTTTTGTTTTGTTTTGTTTTTTTTCCCCTCCGGGCTGGCCTCGAACTCACAGAGATCTGCCTGCCTCTGCCTCCTGAGTGCTGGGATTAAAGGAGTGCGCCACCATCGCCTGGCTTCAGTCACAGTTTTTGAGAGGCCATTTGTGCAATGACCCTGCTATGTTCAGTAATACCTGTTTTTCAGCAGTCACCTTTGGTTCTTACAGTTTTTCTTACTTGATTTCTGAGCCTTGTAAGGAAGGAGTGCTGTACAGATACCCCATTTAGGCCTGAAAAGTCCATAGTCTCTTATTCTGTGCATTTTGACCAGTCTAGTACTCTGTCTATTGAGCAGAATAACAGTAAAAGATTATCCCATAGGGCTTATGTCCAACCCAGCCACGGGTTATTGCCCCAGCTTGTAGTACATGTCATTAGTTCCATTTTGTGGAGCAATCCTTATATCCAATCAAAAAACAGTTGGTTACCCCCAAAACATTCCTTTCATTATTGCAATAATAGGCATATCTGGATAGGCTAATTGTGTGGTAACTCAAAGTGTTCACAGCTGGGTAATACTGCTGATTATTTTCTCTTTCACAGCACCTTCCAGCACCTTGAAAAGTAGCCATTAGGGATGAAGCTTCCAAGTAACTGCTTGGTGTCTTGGTGTCTCCCTGACCTAAGACTCAGGCTTCTGTTGTGTTTATCAATACATCCTTGCCCTCAAGTTCTAAAGAGTGATCAAATGCAATGGAAATAGTGTATTATTTAAAGGGGTGCTCTATGAGACTTCACCGACCAACATCTTAAAGAGAGGTAATCTATAATTGGCATAAAGATTTTCTTTTTGAAAATGGAATGAATGGCTCTGTATAGGAAGGGGAACATGATGTTACCTATATTTACAGGCATCTTTGAATACAGGTTTCTGTACCTGTACAGTCTATAATTCTTTTTTTTCTCCATCACTGTAATGCACACCTCTACACTACCAAAAATACATACCTATTATTATATACTATGTTCCTCTCTTACCCAGGATCCTGGAAGACTAGATTATTATCTTTCTGAAAATACTCTTTTTCATATGTATAAACCTTTTTTTTTTACAAATGGGAGTTATCCCTAACTTCCAATTTTAAGAATATGTGACTTTAATATCTTAGTTCCTTTATTTCCCAGAAGAATGCATTCCACCACAGACTAGGTACAACCTAATTCTATCAGGACCCATAATTAGAAATGAAATTGCTTCCAAACAGTTTTATCTGTGGCAGAAGCATCATACCTTTAGTTATGTGCTTGACTGGATGCAACCTAATTATCAGTTCTTAACTGAAAATGAGTACCCAAGCTCCAGCTGTGAAGGGGCCTGCATTTCATTTGTTTCATTTTTCTCATCAATGAGGCAAGTGTAGCATAAACTTGTGAGACACAAAAGTGAGACCAGAGATCCAACACTTCCTGTGGCTATATTAAGAAGAATGTTATAAAAGCAAACACATCCCTGTTCCCGTAGCCAAGGAAAAGGAGCTTATAAAAGTGTCGTATTCTGGGCAATAGAACTAGCTTGTTATCAGAATATAAATCATACATTTCTGTGAATTAGAGTGTGCTGGAAAACACTAAATGTTTAACAACTGTAATTTGACTTTTCCTTTATAAATGGAGTTCTCTCTTATAGCACCATTAATAACTATACTTACAATAAGGATAAATACAGAAGCATTACCAAGAAGGTTTTTTTAATCATTTGAATAAATATATAACTGGAAAAATAATTTGTGATATGTGGAGTATTTTATTTATGTTACATACAATGAGTCTTAAAACCAAATATTTTAAGGCATGTCAGAGTATAGACAACACAAATGAAGGTTTCCTAATTCTGCACCCACCCTCAGATGATTAAAACGTGAGAGGACAGATACCAGTTACATTCACTTGGTGTGCTGGTTATTTTTTTGACAATTTGACATAAGCGAGGGTTCTCTGGAGAGAAGGAACCTCAATTGAGGGAATCTTCTTAATGACTGACATAGAAGGGCCCAGACCAATGTACATGGTAGCAATCCTGGGCAGGTATTCCTGGGTGTGTAAGAAAGCAGACTGAGCAAGCCTTGGAGAGGAAGCCAGCAAGCAGCATTCTTCCGTGGCCTCTGCTCTAGTCTCTGCCTTGACATTCTTAATTTGAGTTCCCGGTCTTACTTCCTAATGGACTATGGACAGGACATGCTATTCAATTAAACCCTTTCCTTCCCACGTTTATTTTCATCAGGTTGTTTTATCACAGAAATAGAAATCAAACTGGGACCCAGATTTTTGCATTGAATTTCCACTTTATTCATTGATAAGGACATACTTCTAAAAATGTTGATCTGTGAATTCAAATGAGAATTGTCCTCTGATAATCAGAGAATAAACTGAGCCTGGTCAAACCTTTATATTTAGTCCTCAAATTTTCCTGTTGAGTCACCTTATGGTGCTTTGAGTAGAGCAAAGCAGAAAATGTTTAATGAGTGTTTTGTGGGTTGAATCTTCCTATTTATAATGCACATAATTTTTATATATCAGATCACCCTCTAAGCAATGTGTTGGCTGTGCTCTGGGTTGGCTTCATTTGAAAAACAAAAGCAAGCATTCAGGAACTGGTACAGAATTTCACTAATACCAGTTTAATGCTTTCATGGAGCAGAAATCAAACATTAATTTTAGCTGCCTTGTTTAATATTTGCCTGCTTTATTTCTCCATAAAATTACTGCAGATTCACTCTAATAAATTCTCTTTCAGCAAGTTATTGATTAGATTTCTAACCTTTGGGAATTGGGCTCCTGTTTTAGCATAATACATTTCAGCTGAGTTATACATTAATGCCATTACTGATCATCTGTAAAATCCTTTATGGATAATTTATATTTTTGCTTGATATGATCATAGATTAATTTATTGAAAGAAAATCCATGGAATAATTATGAAACAACATGGATGACCTCTTTTTCTCATTTTAAGTTTTTCCTCTATTGATCCCAGTTAAATATATTGTTTTCTTGTTGGGTAAGCTTCAAGATTTCTGTGCTTCAGCTGAAAGTATAATAAAGAACCATACATTACAATGATTTTAAAAAAGAACTGAATGTGTTTTATCACAAAATTGATTTGAAGTTTGGAGGAGTTGTTGATTGATAAACCTAATTGTTATTTATTCATAGCTAGACTCCAAATAAAACTGTCCTAAAGGATTCATTCAATTGTACAAATGAAACCAATTCCTAAGAATAGCAATGTTGACTTACTTAATTTCAAATTCAAAAAGTAACACCTGTGGTAATAATTTCCCTAACTCAAGTGGACAATGCTACTAGGAATGCAGCACAAAGAGAAACTTTCTTCAACTAATCACCCAATCACTACTCCAGTGATTTTTAGACAAAGTGAGGGTAAGATTGGACAACAGTCAATTCCAAAGAAGCAATTTTCTCAAGCTCATGTCTAAATAAACTCAAAACTCAGATTGAAAGTGGCTGTTGAGGAGTAATCATATGGGGCAACAACACACGAAAACATGACGGGTTGTCTTGACTAAGCCTCTATCCTATTGGCGAAAATTCTTTAAACAGAGCTTTATACCACTTTGTTTTGAACATCTAGAAATTACAGCTAAAAGAAGAGTGTGCTGCCGCAGCAAATGAAATGACTGAAAAAGAGGATCGGGAGATCCCCTGAACTAGGTTATACTTTCTCTCAAGATGTGTTAATCATTTCACCTTGCAAATTGACTCTGAATTGAAATAATTTTAATAAGAATTGGACTCTAGATGTTAGGTAGATGAAGAATGAAGCTCCGTGAATTAAGAAAATTCTATGTAGCCAGGTGTGGTGGCACATGCCTTTGATCCCAGAGTTTGGTAGGCAGACAGAGTTGCATCTCTGTCAGTTTGAGGTCAGTCTGGTCCATATAGTGAGTTCCAGGACAGAAGAGCTCCATAATAGTAAGACCTTGTCTACAAAACAAACAAACAAAAAGTAAGGAAAATGCACGTTGTCTAACTTCAGCTAGAATTTCATCTTGAAATTCATCTTGCATGGACTTTAGAAAACACAAGAATGAATTTCATGGTTGCTATCTTTAATTTATCCCTATAATTATTTTTTTGTTTGTTTGTTTCATCTTTTTTATTTTTTTCTTTATTGAGAAATATTTTATTCATTTTACATACCAACCACAGATCCCCCTCTCATCCCTCCTCCCACTTCCTCCCAGTCTTTCTCCCCAACCTACCCCCATCCCCTCCTCCTGATATATTCAGTTGAGGCATGTCCATGCTCCCTGTGCATCAAGGCTGTGCAAGGTATCCCACCATAGGCAATGAGCTCCAAAAAGCCAGCACATGCACCAGGGATAGATCCTGATCCCACTGTCAAGGGTCCCTTTAAGAGACCAAGCTACACAACTGCCTCACTTATGCAGAGGGCCTATTCCAGTTCCATACAGGCTCCACAGCTGCTGGTCTAAAGTTCATGAGTTCCCACTAGCTTGTTTCGCTTGTCTCTGTAGGTTTTCCCATAGTGATCTTGATGCCCCTTGCTCATAGAATCCCTCTTCCCTCTCTTCGACTGGACTCCTGGAGCTTGGCCTGGTGCTTGGCTGTGAATCTCTGCATCTGTTTCCATCAGTAACTAGATGAAGGCTTTCTGATGAAAGTTAGGGTATTCATCAATCTTATTACCAGGGTAGGCCAACTCAGGCACCTTCTCCACTATTGCTAGCAGTCTAAGGTGGGGCCATACCAGACCACAACCTACAGCTCCAGAGAAGCTAGCTAGCAAGGCAGAACCGGAGAGGGATGCATGGATCCCCCTGCAAAAGGGAAATAGATGAGATCTTCTGAGTAAACTGGGGGCGTCGGAGGGCAATAGAAGGTAGGGGATGGGGGATGAGAATATAAGGGAACGGGATGGTTAAGCTTGAACAGGGATGGAGTGGGAGAGCAATGAAAGAGATACCATGATAGAGGGAGACATCATGGGAATAGGGAGAAACCTGGTACCAGGGAAGTTCCCAGGAATCCACAAGGATTGTCCCTATAAATCCCTTAGAAATCTTTTTTTTTTCATCTGTGATGTGAACCAAATCATCAATAATCAAAACTAGTGTTATTCCTAAACAGATTAGGATAAATAAGTATAAAGGCAAAATGCTTGGGTACTTAGACTTAAAAGTTTAAAATATTGTGTATAT